>VWZW01004140.1:438012-448393 GCA_013397115.1 Edolisoma coerulescens
TCGCCCGGAGCGACCCCCGCGGGGAGCGGGGCTGGGGTCGGGATCCTCACACCCCCCAGCCCCAGCGCAGGACGCGGAGGGGGACACGTGGCAGTGACGGGACCCGAAGCATTCCCAGCCCACGGAAAGAGCGATGATTCGGGCTGCGGAGTGACCGGCCAGTCGCTGCCCGCCGTGCCCCGGCCGGGGTGAGGGACCCCCGGCGTTTGGGAGCCGGAGGGAGCTCCCACTGTCCCCGGCACCCACGGGTAGGGTGCTGTCTCACGGGGAAGGTGGGGTGCAGGGGGGCACCCAGTTACACGAAAGTTGCCCTTTTGCAGCCAAAGGGAGGGCTGGGCCGGCGTGTCCTTGTCCCACCGTGTTCCTGAGCCGGGAAATGCCCCTTTAAAACTGTCAGCAAAACGAGGGGAGCGATGTAAAGCCCCTGGAGGTCTCCAGGCGCTGGGTGGGGTGTTGAGCCAGCGCACTCGGGCGTGGAGATGCTTGCTCCCGGCAAGCGGAGCAGCGGGAAGCCTCGCTGCTATAATGCCTATTTCCCCTCCCAAGCTGCCCCGCTCTTTGGTGAGACTCGCCTGAACTTCAGGCTGGGAACTTCTTGGGGCAGGGATGGCGTTCCTGCCTTTCTGCCTGCTTTTGATTTTCACGCGGCTCCGAGCGTGTCGGAAACTGTGAAAGCAGGATGGAAAGGGCAGCGGAGGGGCAGGGACAGGGCTGTCACGAAGCGTGGCTGTGAGAGGCGGCGGGCTCGGCAGCCCCGGGGGCAGTGACAGGGCAGCTCTCGCCTCCTGACGTGGCTTCTCCTCCCAGCTCAGAAGGGACACAGACGCAGCCTCCGGCTCCCTCTGGAAGTGGGGAGGTTTTGCAGTGTGAATGTGCGGGTGCTGGAACTGGATCGACACTGCTGGCCGTGTCTGCAGGGTGCCCCAGCCTGCCAGCCCTTTTTTAGGGAAGCACAAACCCCCTTCGTAACCACCCCGTGGCTGCCAAGTTATTTCTTGCGCTTTGGCTCTCCCAGGAAAGGAGAAGCTTCCCTTGGTTAAAACTTTATTTTTGCAGTGACGTATGTGGAAAAGAAGTAGTTGCCATCAAAACTGGGCAGTGGAAGCTGTTGAGGGTGGGGCAGCCTTGGCAGGGCAGGACATCACTTCTCACCGGGCTGCTGGCATGTCACTGTTCATGTGTCAGCCGTGTTTCCAGGGACACTGGGTGCCACCCTGGGGGTGGATGTCCTGCCACGGGACACGGCGAGGGACTGGCAGGACAGCGGGGAGCCGAGCGAGAGCCGGGCTGGCGGAGGTTCTTAGCCCTGGCAGGGCTCTCGGCGCTGGCAGCCGGGCGAGGAGCCGCTGCCGCAAGGACGGAGCAGCCCCCGCCTGGGCCTCTGACAGCTGATAACCGGAGCCCTCGCAGGGCTTGGCAGGCGGCTGAGCGAGGAAATGCCTGTGGCACTGGCTGGGAGCAGCCCGGGGCGGGCAGTGACAACAGGCTGGGCTCAGCATCTCCCTCTGGGATGTGGATCATCTCTTGGAGACTCCTCGGGACAGGCTGTCCCGGGGCGCGGGGCACGTCGGGCACTGCTGATCCCTGCTACCATGGGCAGTGGCTGCTGCATCCCTGTGCCCTGGCACGGAGGCAGCTCGGATCTCCCTACGGGTTCAAAAGTCAATGTGCAAATTGATCTCCTGAAGCCGCCGGGAGTTTGAATAGCATTCTTTTAGTGGGGACAGCGGGGAGCAGCCGGTAAATAGGGCAGCCATGTGGAGAGGAACACACAGCCAGGTTGGTTCACCTCTCCCTGGCTCTTAGGCCTCTCCAAAAACATTCAGCTGTCTTATCTGTTGAGATCACGAAGTCCTTGGAGCCAGGATAGTTGCTCAGCACACATGATTAATAATGCAAATAAAGATACACTTTCCTGCCAAAACTGATGGGGAGATGGCCAGGTTATGTGTTCGCTCTGTGAATAATCCGTGACCAATCCGAGTGGTTTTGGAGCAATCACTTCCTTCAGCTGTGAAGCCTCATGGTACTTTGGCTGGTGTGGTTGGACAGGTGTCCTGTGGGTATCTGCGGGAGTGGGCAGTGGGCTGACCTGGCACAGTGCATTGAGTGCCAGCAGAAAGGCTCAGCCTTGCTGGGACCATCTGGAACTGGAGCATCCCCCTCCCCACCCACTCCTCCGAGTGCTCCAACAGCCACAACCGCTCCCTGTCTCTTCTGTTTCAAGGTGGACGAGAGAATAAAATGCCCATCTTGATCTCCAAGATCTTTAAGGGGCTGGCAGCAGATCAGACCGAGGCGCTGTACGTGGGGGATGCCATCCTCGCCGTCAATGGCACTGACCTGTCCGAGGCCACGCACGATGAGGCTGTGCAGGCCTTGAAGAAGACGGGCAAGGAAGTGATCTTGGAAGGTAGGAGACAAGGATGGGATGGGGGGAGAAGGGTCTTCCTGTAAGGGGATGACAAGGGGTGGCATATCATCTGCAGCTGCATTTGCATACTCTTTCAAATGGAAAACAGCCTATGCAGAGTAATTTGTCTGCTCATCCGGAGAGCTGGAGGTAACTGCTGGGATTTCCCTGTCTCCCTCCCGAGAAGAAGGGATGTATGTGCCAGTGCTCCATGCCTAGGGGCTCCGTCTCCGTCTCTGCGCTGTGGGACCGCGGGCAGGCAGCAGTGGGAGGTGTGGGACAAGTTTCTGGGATTTGGGATTCTTGCATTGCATAGCATCACCCCCACGTCTGCAGTTCCTAGGGCAAGAGAAAACATTTTCTGCTTTTCCCGTGGTTTCAATTTAAACCCACATCCCTGGCTGGTGTAGGTTTATGTCAGCGAGGAGGGGGTGCACTGGCCCCCCACTCCTGCTGAGCACCTTGGGGTTTGCTGGGTGGGTTTTGGGCAGGTGGAGGGTGAGGCAGGGCCTGCTCAGGAACTACCCACCCAGGGGATGCTGCCCACTAAGGGGTGCAGCTGAAGGAGCTGCCCACCCAGGGGATCCCTGCAAGCTGAGGCTACAAACATCCCAGGGATGCAGCCTTCACCACCCTGGAGCAGACTGTTCCCTGGGAACAGGCTCCCTCTCGGTACCAGGCAGATGGTCCCTGGTGTCTCCCAGCCCTGAGGGGGCTGGCACACTGCAGGAGCCCCTCAAGCCCTACTTGAGGACTGGGTGAGTGTTGGTGGGTTGGGACCATGGGAGCCCTGAGGGAGAGACCCCCTTCTTGTCTGATTACCCTTCACATCACATCTGTCCATGTTTGCCCACCCTCTGCCAGCTCGGCCAGGCTGGGATGAGCATCCCAGATCTGTCCCTCAGGAAAGGACCCTTCCCCCCCCCCCCACTTCCAACCAGCCCCTGGGGGTCACCTTGCTGAACAGAGTGGGTCTTGGCACCAGAGACCCTTCCCAGATCCCAAAGGGAGGTTTGATTTGGGGGCAGTGCTCAGGGCTGTCCCTGGACAAAGCAGAGCTCTGTGTGCTGTGCTGCCAGTGACCACTGTGGTTCCAGCTTTCCTGCGCCTTCCCCAGATTGTCTCAGCTCCACATTTTCATTTTTAGCTTCGCTCAGCCCTTTCGGCTGTGGGTTCCTCCTCTCCTGGGAGCCTCAGGACCACGGTTCAACTGGAGGAATGTGCTGCTCTGCACAGCTGCAGGGAGCAGATAGGCTTGGTGGTGGGGTGGTTTTGTTTTTTTTTCTGACCAAAGAGAAATACAAGAGCTTCTTTCTTTGTGAGTCTGCAAAATTCCTTCCTGGAGCTGCTGCTCTCGGACCACCCTCCCTCTGTTATTTTCTGTTCATCCTTTGGTGTGGGTTTCCTTTCTGCCAGAGGTCCTGCCAGAGGTGGAGAGGAGCTGCCCTTTCTGGAGAGAACAATTTCTCTCCCTGGACCCCTCCTCCTGCTCCATCCCCTGGGAGTCAGATCACCCTCCTGGGGAGGCAGCTGCAGGCAGGGCCTTTGCTGTAGCTTGCTGAGCTCAGGTATGACCTGCTGGGCTTCTTAATTAATTAAAACTCTCAGCAGGTACCCTTGGGAGGAGAGCAGGGCTGGGCTGGCTCCCACTACAGCACTCTGGAGCTCTGGAATGAGTTTGTATCGGATGTGCAGCCAGAGCAGAGAAAGGATCTCTGCTGCTCATCTGATCACTGGTGTCACTGATAAACGTGGTACATCTCCATCCCCTCCCTGTTTTTGGGTTTGCTGGCACAGTGCAGCTCTGCCATGTGGGATGGTGGGGCTGGCACTGTGCCATGGTCAGGCTGTCACTGCCCTGTGGAGGTGGTGGCCCTGCCTCTGGACAGGGTGTCCCCTGCCATCCCCGTGGCTCTCCCGGAGCTGACTGGCCAAACACCCTGCTCCAGGGAGGGGCGGCAGGGCTGCGGGGCAGGGGGTGGCCTTAAAGTGCATGGAGGATGGTAAACAAGGGATTCCCTGCTGCCTTCTCCTGCTTGAAGGCAGAACTTGAAAAAGAGCACCTTAACTTTACTTAGACACCTTCTGGTCCCCACATGGTGCCAGGTGTGACTCCAGCTTTCCTTGTGGTGCTCTAAATGCTAAAACAGAGTATTTGGCACAGCCAGTGTCTGTTTGCTGCCTTGCTCTTCTTGGCTGCAGTCATTCCTGGGATTAGGAGTTTTTAGGATGGTTTGCAGGTGGCATTGCAGCAGGTAACAAAACTGGGAGAGCTGGCACCTCCTCACAGGGCAGTGAGCTGGGCTGAGACTCCCCAAAGTGGCAGAGCTGGGAGGTGATGCGTTTTAATGTGAGTATCAGCAGTGGCTCCACGTGCCAGATTTCACCCTGGGCTGCTCAGCTTGGCTTCAGGCTCCCGGGTGTCATTGCTGCTCAGGCGTGAGGACACACAGATACCTCTCTGTGTGTCCTGCCAAGATTTTTTTTTGGATGTGCCAAACTACTCTCTTGGTATTTGCAGGAGGAGTTGGACTGTATTTATATTACATTGTTATTTCGGGGAGAATTGCTCTCCCTTGCCTTATTTTTCCCTTGGTTTTTTTCCTTATTTTCATTGCTTGGAATCCAGAGACTCTCCATGGCAGGGGAAAGGCTGATAAACGTCCTTCCAGCTGCCCCGGGAAGGGTTCTGGGGACAGGAGTGGTTTTCCTGGTGAGGCCCCTGTGCTGTATTGTCACGGGGGTAGAACTGGGAGCAGTGAGGAAGAGGAGGAGTGGGGGCAGCTGTGGGCATCTCACATCCATGATTTATTTGCCACAGGGATGCTCCTGGGGCTATTCTCTGCTCTTTAGGACTTGCTTGGCCAAGTAATAGCTTGGAAGCTTGAAATTCAGAAAAACGGGTGCTGGGAGAGAGTGGGGCTGGGGATCTCCGGAGTGCTGGTTGCCATAACCGTGGGAAGGAAGGCGTTGGATCTACCCCAGGGATGATGCCACGAGGTGATGGGGCACATCTGCCACCTCCATACCACCCTGCTCTGAAGCTTTGCTTTCCCTGGGGAGTTTCCTGGGTTTGTTTCTCCTCCCCTGGAAACACGGAGGGATGTCCCATGATCTCCCTGCTGACGGTGCAGCACAGGGGAATGTTCAGCAAAGAGCTGGGGCATGGAATGTGGCACTGAGTGCTGGGGCAGGAGGGACAGCAGTGGCATCTCACCCTGCAGCATCCCATGGCACCTTCCCCCCTGGGGTAGAAGGATTTGAGCTGAGGGAGCTGGGACAGGAGCTGCTGTCATGTTCGTGCTTGGAGCCAGGGGCAGGGCATGGTCCCAGGGTGGGGTGCTGGGGGACTCTCTTGACCTTTTTGGAAGCACATCAGAGCATTGGGTTGGAGCTTGCAGGTCATTCCAGGGCATCTCTTTGGGATGTGTGTTTGCTGAGCCCCCCAGTTTGACATGCCAATTCTGCATCATTAATCTTGAGGCGGAGAGGGACCAGCTGGAGGTGGGATTAGCATCTCTGTAGGGCCAACACTGGCTCTCCAGGAGCTCTCTGGAAGATTTCCTGATGTGATGGCCTTGCTGAGCTGTGTAGATGTTGCTGGGAAGATTTTGGCAGGAGAAACAGCAGCACCATCCTACTCCTGAGCAGAAATGCAGTCTGGAACTGTTCTTTGAATCCATGCTGTGACCTCCTGGCTGAAGCAGAATGTGCTGGTGACCCAAGCAGTGGGAGGGTGTTCTTGAACCTGCTCTGGGTGTCCATGTGTCTGTTTTCCTGCCTGGAGGAAGCATTGTGGCTCCTCAGTGCAGCTCTGTGGGGTCACGCTTGGCTCTGAGCAGTGCTGAGCCGTGGGGATGTGTGGGGCAGGTTGTGCTGACTCAGGATCCAAGGTGCCAGGAGTGGTTGGTTTGTGTTTCTTCTCCATCCTTGTGAGAGATGGGCTGATGGAGACGGAGAATTTCTACTCAAGAAGTAAAACCAAGGAATTTTGGTGGTTCTGCCCCTTTCTGACGTGCTGGGGAGAAAAAAACCTGGCTGCAACACAGAGGCAGACCTAGGGCCTTTGGTTAAACATGTCCCTTGTGCAGCTCACTCCAGGGTTCAGGGGCACACGGGATGCTCCAGTGATTGGGAGCCCCTGTGCCACCACCCACCCCCCTGCAGAGGCACCATTCTGGCATGGGATGGCTGGCCACACACCCAGAGACTTTTGCTGTTCCCCAAAACCCTGGAATAAAGTTTTCCTTCGTGCAAAGCCCTGAGCAGTTAAAGGTCCTATTTGTCCCCTGTCCTCTGTCCTGGAGAGGATCAGTGGGACAGGCTCTTTCCCTGGAGAGCCCACGTGGCTTTGGGGGCCACGTGGATTAGCCCAGCAGCCACCAAGGGCTGTGTGCCTGCTGTAGGTGGCTTTAAGTCAACAGCAGCCAGGCAGTGTTGCTGCCCAGTGGTTTTTGGGGGTTGCAGGCTGCCAGGGAGCAGGTGGGAGCCCCAGCACTGCAAGGTGCTACTTAGAGAAAACAATTCAAGAATTACAGTTAACCACTAGCAGAGGTGATGAATGATGTGGTCTGAGTTGTTTGCTTTAATGACATAGAGGTAATTAATTAATCCATTCAATACCAGCTGCAGTGAAGGGACTGGCAGAAGTATAAGTCAGCCCTCTGTGAAGCCAGTGCTGAGGTCACTGGAGGGGACAGCAGCTCCCATGGGATGGTGGCCTGGCCTTGCAGCCTCCAGCACCTCCCAGCTCCCCGTGCTGGCTCAGGACCCCCCGTGCTTCGTGACCAGCCTGAAATCCTCCTTAAAGCCACGTACCCGAGACACACACACTGCCTGTTACCTAATTCTCCGTGCCCTGTCCCGGACTGGGCACTGCTCCTGTCCTCCCCGGCTCCCTCGGGACGTGACCCCGCCACCGCCCAGCCAATGCCGGTGACGTCCCCCGCGTGCCCGGGGAGCCAGGGGCTGGCGCAGGGACGCCGCTCGGGTTTCAGCAGCTCAATGGCATCTTTCTGAACTCCAATTAGTTCCCAGGCTCCGGGATAATGGCAGGGCCCCGCTGCCAAGATTAATGGCTCCGGTCAGATCCAGCGGTCAGATCCAGCCCAGTCCAAATGCCTGCGGGAACGTGGCTATTTTTGTAACGGGAGGAGCAGGGCACGAGGCTGGTGGCCCCCCGCCGCCGCCTTGGCCCCCGGGGCCACCGCGGGGCGAGCCGGGCCACGTGGCACAGCACCGTGGCCATTTATAGCCGTGTCCCGCAGGGCACCCACGGGGCTCTGGCTTCCCGCAGCTCCTGCCGGGCCGTGAGGGCTTAGAGGTTTTAGGGAGCTCACTGGGATAGGAATGAAGGGGGAGAGCACGGAATAGGCTGAGGTGGAAGGCACCCATCAGGATCATCCAGTCCAACTCCCGGCCCTGCACAGGACACTCCCAACAATCCCACCCTGTGCCTGAGAGCATTCTCCAAACACTCCTGGAGCTCTGGCAGCCTTGGGGCCGTGACCACTGGGGAAGACGGGTGGGAGATGGGTAGTGGTGGCCAGGTGAAGTTTGGGAGTGGGTGGCTCTGAGTGCAGACTCTTTCCTGGTGGGAAAATGGCTCCCTTCTGGCAGCACATCAGGCTGCTGTGGCTTGGCCGCAGCGGTGGAGCTGGGCCCATCCAGCCACCTACAAGTGTTGGCTGCAAAGCCAAGCTTGTGTCCCCCATCCTGCCACCCACTCTGCTGGCTTGGACCTGGAGTGGAACCAGCCAGGATGGCTGGGGACGTGGCTGCAGGCACGTGTCTGTCCTGTGGTGTTTTCCTAAGGGCCTCCAAAGGGAAATCCTTCCCTGGAGTCAGTAGCTGGTTCCAGGGCAGGAACAGGACTGGCACCCTGCCTGCTCAGCCAGAGTTTTTTAGCCAGCATTGCCAAACTCATTTTCAGGATGTGGCTGTGGGGCCCTGTCAATTTGTGGTGCCTTTCATCTCCCCCTTCCCCGAAACCTCTGGAGCCAGCTGCCATCCCAGCGCGGCTCTGAGGGCTCTGGCTCTGGAGCCAGGCTCGCTGGGGACTGATTTCTTGTCCCTGGTTTGAGGCTCACGGGGCAGGGCTGTGCGAGTGGAGAGCACGCTCTCCAAGGCTTTCCTGGGGCCAAGCCAGGGTATTGGAGAGCTGTTCCCCAGCTGGCAGCAGGACTGGCTGTACCAGCACAGTTTGGACTGTATAATTTTGGCCTGGGACTCTTTCCCATTCCCCACCCCTGGCTGTGTGTGCTGCCCCAGGGAACTGCTCAGGCCCGGATCTGTGGACTAATCTGGGTTAAAGGGAAGGAAAAAGGGGGGAAAGGCCGTTTTTATTCCTCTTGGAGAGCTCCCCAGGCTGGGATGGTGGGTCTGAGGTACTGGGGGGGTCCAAGGTGTCATGTGAGGACCGGGAGGCCCTGGCACAGGGTGCCCAGAGAAGCTGTGGCTGCCCCTGGATCGCTGGAAGTGTCCAAGGCCAGGTTGGACGGGCTTGGAGCAGCCTGGGATAGTGGAAGGTGTTGCTGCCCATGGAATGAGGGGGTTGAAACGGGATGATCTTCAAGGTCCCGTCCAACCCAAACCATTCTGTGATTCTGTGTCACTTCCTGTGTGACCTCACCCACCAGTGCCATCTCTGCACCCACAGGGGCAGGGGACCCACAGCACCCATGGGTGGCAGCTCTGGGGAGCTAATGGAGGGGTCACCAGCTCTGATGCAGGGAGAGTGCAGGGGCTTTCAGCAGAGTAGGATGAGGCTGCCCTGGCCTGTGCCATGTCCTCAGTGGGCGCTGCCTCTCTTCCAGTGAAGTACATGAAGGAGATCTCGCCCTACTTCAAGAACTCCTCGGCAGGGGCGACAGTCAGCTGGGACCCCTCTCCCGCCGCCCAGCAGAAGCGATCATCCCCCCTGCTGCCCTCTCGGGAGCTCCGGGAGAGCCGGAGTGTCCCTCTGAAGATGTGCTACGTGTCCCGCAAGTGCCTCCCCACCGACCCGGAGCACAGGTCAGCGCGTGGCGCTGGGGCTGGCGATGCCACCGAGGTGCCCCAGGGAGCCGAGGGCGGCCGGGACTCATCAGGGCCGTGTCCCTGCAGGTACCTAGAGGTGTGCTCGGCGGACGGACGCATTGCCCTCTTCCTGCGGGCGAAGGATGAGGCCACGGCCCAGTCGTGGCTCGGCGCCGTCCAGGCCAACGCGGCCGCGCTGCTGCCACGGGTGAAGGAGGAGCTGCGGGCACAGCTGGCAGGGGCTGGCACGGTGGCTGGACGGGACGTCAAGCACGTGGGCTGGCTGACCGAGCAGGTACGCCCTGGTCCCCTGCCACCCCGTGCCACTATGCTGCCGGTGGCCCTGACCCAGTCCCTTTGCAGCTCCCCAGCGCCGGCACCAGGAACCTCCTGGCCGTGCTCACGGAGAAGGAGCTGCTGTTGTACGGGAGCCTGCCACAGAGCCGGGACGCCCTGGGCAAGCCCACGCACAGCTACCCCCTCATCGCCACCAGGTAGGGGCCAGCAGCTCAGTGCCCTCCTGCCCTGCTCAGGGATAGGGTGGTGGCAGTCCCTGGGGGCAGTGGTAGGGTCTGGGAGTCAGGACAGAACCCAGGGGTGGTGTCAGACCCCTGAAGTGGTGACAGTGACCAGGGATGGTGGCAGGAGCCACTGGAGGGGGTCAGGGCATAGCCCTAGGGATGATGGCAACCCCCCGAGGTGGTGGCAGCAACCAAGGATGGTGTCAAGGGCTGGGGGTCAGGACAGAACTGCGGAGTGGTGGCAGGGCTGGCGGTGGTGGCAGAGGTGTTTGAGGTGATGGTAGAATCCAGGGGTGGTGTCAGAGGAGTGGGGATGGTGACAGTGTCCAAGGGTTGGTGGCAGAGTCCCGGGCATAGTGCAGGGGTTTAGGGCGCGGGGGTGGTGAAAGTGTCCAGGGGTGATGTCAGGGCAGTGGGGACAGTGGTGCTG
>VWZW01004140.1:449545-468035 GCA_013397115.1 Edolisoma coerulescens
CTGCTGGTGGACGGCACCCACGGCGCCGCCGAGCTGGCCCAGGAGGTCTCGGCAGGTCAGCGGGGGCCCGGGGGGCCCGGGGGGTGCGGTGGGACCCCCGGCTCACCCCTGTCCTGTCCCCGTCTCCAGCTTGCACGTGGAAGGGGCAGGACTGCACCCTGACCGTCCACATCGACAAGGGCTTCACCATCTCCACGAGCGAGCCCGGGCTCAGCAGGACCATCCTGCTCCAGCAGCCCTTCGAGAAGCTGCAGATGTCCTCGGATGACGGCACCAAGATGCTCTACCTGGACTTTGGTGGCCCGGAGGGAGAGATCGTGAGTTGGCTTTGCCTTCAGCAGCCCCACCCACCAGTCCCGGGGGAAGAGGGGGAGCAGAGCCCCCACCCTGCCCACAGCACCCATCCTGCCCGGCATGGGGGTGACACATGGCCCCATCTGCCTGCCTCAGCCAGGGCACGCAGCCCTTCCCAGGGCCCCAGTAAAGCTGTGGTGGGTTTGGGGAGCTCTGGGTGGTCCCTGGCTGAAAGCTGGCTGCTGCAGGAACAGCCCTTCCCATTGCAAACATCCCTCCTTTCCTTTTTTGCAGCAACTGGACCTTCACTCCTGCCCCAAGACCATCGTCTTCATCATCCACTCCTTCCTGTCGGCCAAGGTGACCCGGTTGGGGCTGCTGGCGTGACGAGGGAGCGCAGCACCGGCCGGAGCAGCCCAAGCCCCTGGCCCATCTATGCACCTCCCTCCTGGCCGAACCCAGCCCCGAGCCATCCCAAGGAGACTGCAGCCTCCATGAGATCACGCCACCCCCACCAAGGAAATGCACCATCCAGCCGGGAAAAAACCCTCCTGGGGCGTTTGGGGGCAGTGGTGGGGTGAAACCCCTCTTGGATGGCAGCACCGGGACTTCTCCGTTGCTTTCTTTCCCTCCTTCCTCGGCGGCTGGAGAAGCTTGTTGGGAGCCCACGAGTGGACATGTGGCCATCACCCCAGTGCCTTGAGAGATGATATTTTCTGTACAAAGAACCCGTTTGTATCCATGTTTTATATTTATATTGCCCACTTCAGAATGCTGATGCGGCAGCTCTTCCCCTCCTGGCTTGGACCCCTCGCAGAGTCCCCAGGTCCTGCAGCACAAGGACCTGTGTCTGTTTTCCAGACAGGCAACCCAAGGGCTGGAGGCCAAGGCCAGCTCTAAAGTGCTAAAGGGAGAGGAACTGCAAGATCAGCTGTCTTTGCCAAGTTTTTCCATATTGTATGGAATGGTAGGAACCACTTTTCTCTGTTGGAGTTGGATGGTTTGTTCGTTTTCGTGCACTCTGGGGTCACTTCATTTCCCGGTTTGGGGGGGAGGGTTGTCAGGTGGCTGCTGCGGAATGACTTCTTCTATGAACCAAAAGATTCTACATGAAAATGCCTTTTTTGGGGGGTTAAATAAACTTTGCAGATCACAACCTGCAGGAGCCAAGATCTGTCTCCTGGTTTCACTTGGAGAAGTAGAAAATCAGTTTGTGGGTGGTGCCTGGGCTGAGCCTTGGGATGTTTTCCATCAGGGGAAGGAAGGGATTTGCCTGGAGGCTGCTGTGAGCTGGTGATGCTGGGGACACTGTAGTGGGGTTCAGGTGGGGACAGAAAGTCTTTTAAGGTGCCCAGCACTGTGCTGGGAGTGGCAGAGAGAGACATGCTGATGCCAGCACCAGCTTTGGTGATAACAGATGGGTTTGGATTCCCCACACTTCAGGATGCTCAGTGGAAGGTGGGCATTGTTCCCAAACTCAAAAAAGTTGTGTTTTGCTTTTTATATTTTTCCAGTAAAAGCAGCTGCCTGGCTGAGCAGCAGCAGAGGCTTGGAAAGTTGTTGGGACAACGGGAAGGGACTCTGTTTACATCACTGCAGTGCCAAGTTCTGGGTTAACCTTCTCCTTTTGGACTGGCCCTGCCCACGGGGGAACCTGGAGTCTCCCAGGAAAGCCCTTAGCCAGGGAATAAAACACTCAGGCTCCAGGCAGAGGAACAGCAACTGATTAGCAGCAAAATAATACCAGAGAAGCTGTGGCTGCCCCTGGATCCCTGGAAGTGTCCAAGGCCAGCTTGGATGGAGCTTGGAGCAGCCTGGGATAGGGAAAGGTGTCCCTGCCCGTGGCAGGGGATGGAATGAGCTGGGCTTTAAGGTCCCTTCCAACCCAGACCTCTGATCCTGTGGTTTTGAACGATGTCAGGCATCCTGCTGCCCTGTGCAGGGGGGAGCATGGAGGGAGGTGTTGGGGTGACACACGTGGTTTTGCCATGTGCTGAACTGCACCCCAAGGCAGGGACTCAGCTGCTGTGGCAGCCTTTGGGGTGCAGGGGGAGAAGTTGCAAGAAAAGGAAGGAAATCCATAGAAATTGACAGCAACAAGGGCAGTGAGGTGTGTGTGGTCTGGGTAGGGAAGAACCATAAAACCACAGGTTTGGGTTGGGAGGGACCTTAAAGCCCAGCTCATTCCATCCCCTGCCATGGGCAGGGGCACCTTCCCCTAGCCCAGGCTGCTCCAAGCCCCGTCCAGCCTGGCCTTGGACACTTCCAGGGATCCAGGGGCAGCCACAGCTTCTCTGGGCACCCTGTGCCAGGGCCTCCCCACCCTCCCAGGGAAGAAGCAGCACAGGAAGAGTTTATCTGGTGTAAGAAATAGTTCCTATGGGGTGCATCAGCACTCAGCTGCACAGCTCCTGGCAGGACAGGGTGATGGAGAGGAAGGGGATGTCCCGTTCCTCCCAGCACAGCCCCGTGGCTGGCAGCAGGAATCTTTTATGATGAACAAGCCCTTACTTTTTATTGCACATAACTGTCAGATTTCCAGGAGACCTCGCAAAATGGATTTGCAAAGGAAAAAAAGAGATCCCCCCTGCCCCCGTTCCTAACTGTTAAATCAATACAAGTAGTTTAGAAACAGATGGTGTATTTTTCTATGATCAAAAGCATGTCAGCACAAGGAAACACGTTATTACTGCAATTTACCTTCCTCTTCTTGCCCTGCAGCCATTACTCCTTGGGGTTCATTGCAATAAAAGAGGGAATCGCTCCCAATCCAGAGCAGATTTCCTATTAATCTTATGGACCACAAACTGCTTTGACTTTCCTAGTGCTGCTCAGGCTCCATCCTGCTCCATGCCTGAGCTGGGAAGGAAATAGCTCAGTTTGGAGTTGGATATTTATTTTCTTGGATTTCTTTGCATTTGGTGACAGAATGCAGATTTTTTCCCCTTCTACATTTCATGGTGGTTTCTCAGCCCCTTCAGCCTTCTGGCACCATCCGTCCCTTAACAGGATCCTTTCCCCAGGGATGCTCCTGCAAAGGGGCCTGTGAATAAGACAATTGCCCCTTATAATGAGGATCTGGAGCACCAGGAGGGGCTGGGGGGGCTCAGCCTGCAGAACAAGGAGGTTCAGGTAGTTGGAGATCTCTCCCTAAGCCCAGCAGTATCTTGGATTCCTGGGAAGATGTCTGGAGAGGTGCTGTGAGCACCCTGGGGACCTTGGGTGTTTTCCAGGCTGGTATCAAAAGACTCAAGGCCAGTGCTCATCACAGACCCCAGAGTCTTGGGGAAAAAACATTGAATTATTCCCTAAAACTCCTAGTTTTCCTAAAATTTGCCATGCTCATTGATGTAAATGTCCAGAACCATTCAGACATCTGGAATTACTGAATTTTTCTGCCCAGGGAAGATTTTGGAGTGGGATCCCAGTGCAGGATGGCATCTCTATGGAGTGATGAACATTCCTGCTTGGGGCCACCACACTATTCCCTGGAGAGGAGTAGAAGCTCCTAAGGGTTTTATTCTGCCAGGCAGAAGGACTAATATTTTTAAAAGCAGCTTAAAATAAATACAATGAACTCTGCTTACAGAGCAGGGATGATGAGAATGGGCTCAGGTTAAAAGACGATTTTCTCAGCTCGGTCGCTTTGAGGCAGCTGGAGTTTTATTTGGTCACCACAACTGGAATAGTTCAGGGCAAGGGGAATTTAAAGGTGTGTGAGTGGTGGGGAATGGGTAAGGAGGAGCGAAAATATCCCTGTTCTGCTCTCTGTGTGGAGCTCTTGGGATGCTGGTTGCCAGAGCAGGGCCAAAATGGGGGAGGGACATGGAGGCACAGAGACTTTGGCATCAAAGCCCGAGCCGTGCGTGGAGAGAGGTGGGTGCTGCCAGTGGGGGTGACAGCAGCGCAGTTCTGCTGCAATCCCTTCCCCTTTGGGAGCAAGTCCAGCCAGGCCGTGGTGAGGTGAGCTCTGTTTCCTCCACACGGAAACCCAGCACCGTCGGCATCCCCGACAGCAACGTCACGAGCGGGAATTTCCCCCAGAAATGGCTTTTGCAGGCTGTGAGACCTGAGAAACAGCCCTGACTGAAGGAGCTGGAGAGGGAAGAGAGAGATGCAGTGGGAAGAGTGATTAGGTTGTCCCCAGGTGTTTGCTCACCCCTGGCAGAACACAGTTTCCCTCCCGACACCGCTTGTACTTTCCATTAGTCAGCTCTGACCTTTCAGTGCTGTAATCAAACAAGACAACCCAACACTTAAATCTGAGCGTTTAGCGCTGACATTTACAATTGGTTCTCGAGTTGGAGAGACCAAATGAAAATTTCCTGGCAGACAGCGTGCTGCAGGGCAGGGAAATCAAATAATTCCTCTGCTGGACTGCCGGCGTGCCGACCCCCTTCGGCTGCCCAGTGCAGCGGGGGGTGTTTGGGCTAGAACAGTGTCATTGGAAAGTCAATATTCCCCTGGAGTTGGTGTGATCCCACCGACACCGCCCCATCAGGGCACGAGGAGACTGGGTTTGGCATTTGATGGATGTAAACAGGAGAGATCTTCCCCAGGAGGGAGCCCTGCATTTAACTGCAATAAATGTTAGGGATCCGAGGCTGTAATGAGGATGTTTCCTCTCGTTCAGCCTCGGCTGATTCCTTGCCTGGAAAGTGAGCACTTGGTGCATCCTGTGGCACATTCCTTGGTGCATCCCCTGGCACATCCCTCAGTGCATCCCATGGAACATCCCTGGCTCCACAGCCCCGCGTGTGCCCCATGGTGGCAGTTTGGCTGTGCCATCCTCGTGCACATCCCTGGGCAGGGATGGGCTTTTCCAGACCTTTCTCCAGGGGAACCAAGCCCTGATTAGTGGTGTTTGCCTGGTGAAGGTAAAAGCCTGTGGGACATTGGGGTGTTCTGGGGGCCAAAACACTTCTGAGATCCCCCAGGCCCTACACCCATCCCCCTTGTCCTCATGCAGTGTCTTCTCCCATGGGATAACTTCCCCCTGGAGCCACTTTATGAAGTTAAATCCATTAAGAAAGTGTCTGGACAAGGTTTCCCACACTGCTGCTCGTGATGTTCAGTGCTCCTCCTGCCTCCTCCAAAGAGCAGCCAAAGCAGCCAGGCTGCAAACCAGGACAGCACAGCTCCCCCTCCCCTGCCCAGGAACAGCCTCATCCCAGAAATAGCCTTAAACAATCCAAAATACTCTGAGCCAGGACTCTTTTCTTCCTTTGCTAATACAGTGTTTGAATACATGAATACATTTGTTTTAATGACAGAACTTGAGCTATCCAAAATGCTCCTGCTGTATTTTCCCAGTGTTGCTCCACGTGCTGCTTTCCTGAAGAGCCAAAGTTCTGTGCAGGGACATCCCATTAGGATTTGACATGAGAACTGGGATCAGCATTTGTGTCTACAACTACAGGTTCTGGGGGTTGTCCTGTGCAGGGCCAGGAGTTGGACTTGATGAGCCTTGTGGGTCCCTTCCAACTCAGGATATTCCATGATTCTATGAAAAGCAGTATTTTTTTTTAAAGGCTTATTTCTCACCTTTATCAAATTGCACCCAAAAATTGCACTTTAAATGTGGATTGGTGCTTGGGGCACCCAAACACCCCATCCCACTCCATGGGTGCTGCTGGAAGCCAGGGATGGGAGGCAGGGATGTGCCCCCAACCTGCAAGGACCTGATAATTGATAATTTCCCTTGTGCCCACTGGGCTGCTGCTTTCTCCCATGTTCTTCTACCTTTCATTCCTCATGGAAAACACTTGTTCCTCCTTTTCTGCCTCCCAGTGCTGGGTGCTGGGCCCCTTCCAGGTGGCTCGTGTGACATCTCCATGGGAACAGGACATGATGTGGAATCTCATGGATGGCAGGAGAAATGAGTCATGGATAACCCTCGTCTCCCGTTGGAATCAGAGGTGAAGCAAACTGGGGGGGATGTTTTAACCTGTGACATTCTCAGGGAGACTCTCCCCCAGAAGAATGGGGCAGCTGCTGGGGGAAGTTTCCAGCCGTGTGCTTGGGTGGGAATCTCCTTGTCTGGGGGACACAGCAGGGTGGTGTGGGCAGGGAGATGCTGTGCCCAGCTGGGAGCTCTCAGTCCAGCTGGAGCTGTTCCTCAGTCCCTTTGAGCAGCACTGGCACATCCCTTTGCCTCTCCACAAGGCTGAGGTGGGGCTAGAAACACCTTTTACCTGGTTTCCCATCACCAGGTGAGGACATTCCCATTCCTTCTTTGGCTGGGCCCCGTTTCCCTTTCCCAGCTGCCTTTTCCCTGCCATCACACTCTCTCCAGGAGCTCGATGTCCTCTCCCAGGACTCTCCTGTGTGCTCCAGCTAAATCCACTCAGTACCTCACTTCATCTGCTTCCTTTTAAGACTTCAGTAAGGAAGCTTTTGCCTTTTTGTAGGCAAATCTTCAAGTGTCTGGAGTATTTGCTCTCTCAGGAGTTTCTATGTGACGTTAGTCTGCTTTCACTAGTTTCTACTATTTTTAGTTAAAAATAAAATAATAAAAGGCAAGAGTGCAGAGGGAGGGAAGCAAATGGGTCTCATGCAGCATCCCTGGTCCTGATGAAACAGGGAAAAGAACCCACAGGTGACACCTGGATCATCCTCCTCACCTGGAGACAAGGAGGCAGTGGTTTGGATGCTGTTATTAAAATCACTGGAGAAAAATTCAACAGAAATTCAGATTTTTTCACCCCAGCTCTGCTGCTCATCTGCTTCAGGAGCAGGGATGGGTTGGCTTTGTGCCTCAGTTTCCCTTTCTGTATAATGGGCACATCCCTGCTCCCTCCCAGTGACAGCAGAGGAGCACAATCCTGCACCACGAAATATCTCAAGGAATGAAATCTTTGGGAAAGGTCCTGTAACATCCTTGTCCATGTGTGATCCCTTTCCAAATGGAAATGTTATAGCACTCATCTGTAAGGAAATGCTGGAGTAAAAATGGAATTGTTCTGTCTATGCATCTATCTATCTATCAGTCTGTGTCTCAATTTAATACATCCATGTAATTTCCCTCCGTGTGTTCTCAAATAGATGAGGTTTCAAGAGGCTCAGGACCAGAGTGGGGCTCAATTGACAACCAGAAGATAAAGGTTTGTTTTACAGCAATGGGATGAAAAGCACAGAAAATTGGACTTGGTTTTATAACACTCATTCAGGAGTCCAGAAATGGGATTTAATGTATGATGTGGTGAGATACAGATGAGACCTATTCAGAGTTCCCGTGTTTTTGTTTTATTATATATTATCAATGCTGCAAGGGAGGTTTTTTCCTCCCCCAAAAAATTCCTTCTGAAAGCAGAAGGTTGTTTCTGAAGGCTTTGCTGTACTGGTGACACATCCATATGCAATATAAATGACCTGTTGTTTCAGCAGATGATAATGGGAATAAATATCAAATTAAAATAAAATAAAATCAAACCATGTAGATCAGGAAAAATTGTGGAATTTCCAATACCCAGAAAGCTCCTGCTCCAGCAAAGGGCACGTAGCCATGGCAACAGGAGCCCTCACTGTCACGATAATAAAAAAATATATTATTCTAGGAGAGCTCTTAAAAGGGAAATATACATTTCACTGAGGTGGAGGATGAAATATTGTGCAGCAAAGTGAGGAACGAGCCAGAGGAGCCCAGACAGGGATCCCGGCAGTTCTTCTGCAGGGAGGGACGGGGATGCAGCCCCAGCAGGAGGACGGGGAGGCATCCCATGACCACCTCCAGGAGCTGGTCTTCGCTGGCCCTTGTGGGTCCTTCCAGCCCAGGATGCTCTCTGATCCAGGACTCGGCTGCCTCCGCCTCCTCCACGTTCCTGTGATGGGACTGGGAGAGCGCCGTGGATGAGCTGAACCCTGGTGTGCACCCAGAGTGATGCAGATCCATTGGGAAAGGCTGGAGACGGAGGGGCTGTGCTGGTGCAGGGCAGGGGGGGCTGCAGGGGAGCCCCGCTGGGGTCTGGTGGCAGCAGCCAAAGCTGCAGTGTCAGCAGGGGAACCCTCACAGCATCACCCCGGACTGCAGGGACACGTGAGCTGCAGCAGCTTTTGGGGAAGGCTTTGAGCTTCTGGCAAGAGGAAATCGTGGAGAACAAGCATATTGGCTGAACTTTTCCTGGGTTTGAATTCTGTAAACGGGCTGAAAACCAGTGCTGGCAAGTCAGCATTTCCCCAGTGGTGAAAAAGGGATGTGTTTGCAGAAAATTTTGGGGAAAGGGAGAGAAGAAAAAAGCTGTATTTTCCCCTATAGGATACCCAGGGTTTTGTACCCAGCAAGAGGCCAGGGGTGACCTCCTCAGTGGAGAAGTCCAAGTGGCTGAACCTGCCTGGGGTGGGAGGCAGGGCTGGGATACCCTGGGAAAAGCACCCTGCTCCAGGTGTGGGGCACCCGGCTGGACCTCCACGTCCCCATGCCCTGACCCCTCCAGACAAGGGACATCTTGTGTCCTGGTGGCTGCAGGACTGTCCATGGAGGAGCAGATCTGAAGCACAGGACAGGGAGGGCTGTCCTGGCAGCCACAGGAGCCTGCGAGTGCTGGGGCTGCTCAGTGCTTTGGGGCTGTTTCATGGCTCTCTCTGAGTTTTGGGGTTCAGTCTGGGGCATCTCAGGGTCCTGCCTGCTGACAGCACCGAGGTGTGGGGTATAAACACCCTCTTGGGGCACCCCAGTCTCTGCAGTGTGGAGAGGGGAACATGACCTAGGAATGGAGAGAGAAAGGGAAAAAATTGACCCAAAAATACAGGCTGCATTCTCCCTGCTGTGACCCCTCTGCTGCTGGGATGCCTCAATGGGTCACAGCGTGGGATTCTTGGAGCTGTTTTGTGCAGGGCCACGAGCTGGACTTCCATAATCCTTGTGGGTCCCTTCCACCTCAGGATATTCCACGATTCCATGAGTCTGTGAACTGTTATTTCTCCCTCCTCCTGCTGCACACGGCCTGTGGTGGCCCTTCCACACTCACACCCACCCAGGACAGACTGGCAGCACTGTCCCAGGACACCTCTCCTGGCAAAACACCTGGAAATATTTTTGGATCCTTCTGAGTTCTGAGGGAAGGGAGATGGCATCCCTGGGTGCTGCTGGCACTCTGTGCCCCTGCAGGGCTCCCTCTCCAGGGCAGAGCACAGACCTGGGGCTGAAATAATCTGCTGCCCACAGAAAACCCTCTGTGGGCATCCTTGCAGCAGGGAGGAGTCATCTCATGGATATCTTGGAGGAAACATCCTGGATCTCTTGAGAGCCAGAGATAACACAGGACTTGGGCACTGCAGCTTGGCTCCACTACCCCACAGCAACATCCCCATGCCAGGGATGCTACCTGAGCTCAGGGGAGTGAGAGTGGAGTGGATGGTAATTCCCAAAACCTTTATGTTTAGAGGGAAGGAAGAACAGCACAGGTTGCCTGCAGAGCTCCCTGGCAGTGCCACTGCAGCCAGTGGCATGTCCAGCATCCCCTGTGCTCATGCTTTGAGCATATTCCCACCAAAACTCCGGGACCAGGGAGCTGAGGAATCCCAGCCCTATAACCTGGGCATGAGCCCCCACCTCCATATCCTGCAGGCAAGGGGGGATTTCCTCTGAGTCCCACTGGACGTGATTTTCAACCTCCTCAGCCTCCCCTTTTCCCTCGTGGGGTGGCACTGATATATCCATGTTACTTTAGCCTAAAGCAGGAATTGAGATTCTTGGCTCTAGGATGGTGTTAATGCCCAGCATGGCCCAGCAGAGCTACAAATATATAAATACCTCCCTTCTCCATTAGAGAGCAAATCCAAAATTGCATCCAGAGCCACCAGCAATGGGCCAGAGTGTGGCTCTCTAGCCAAAATGATCCCAGGGCTCTGAAAATTTAGGAAACGTCTGTTTCAGGCATCCCAAAATGTCAGTGGGGTTTTTTTTTCCTTCCATTAGATCTACACAGAGTGCAAAATATGTGCAGTTCATAAAAATATTCCTGACACTCGGCCAGAGCAGAGAGGTGGGAGCTGGCTGCTGGAGGCTGGTGGCAGCAGGGGGATGTGGGGGCTTGGTCTGTCCCCTTGTCACCCTCACTGGAGGGACCCCCCCAGCAGAGCCGGCAGGTCTGGCTGCTGCTCTCCTTCAGGTGCAGCTGGAAAACGGGCACTGGAAACGGGATAAAGAGGGAGAGGAGGGATTAGAGACCCTCCGAGCATCTCCTTCCACTCCGGGGGTCATCCGCGCTCCGGCTTGGCACCATGTCAATGGCGAGGGGGATTTTTGGGGCTCCAAACGGGCGGTTTTGGTTTGAGTTCAGGGTTTTGCGGGGCGCAGCCGCTGTGCCCAGGGCGCTGCAGGGGGAGCTCGTGCCGTGCGGCAGCTCCATCCCTCCGCATCCCGCGGGAATTCGGCCTCCTGAGCGCAGGAAATCGTTTCAACCCAGCCCAAGTTTCGTGTCTTGCAACTAAGCGAGGGGAAATGGAGGGTGCTGGCGGCTCGCCGCGAATGGTCCCGCTGCTGCCCGGGACAGACGGTCCGGGAGGTCAACAGCAGCTGGTGGCTGGGAAAGCCTGGAGAAAAAAGGCTCCAGGGAGACCTTCGAGTCCCTTCCACTGCCTAAAGGGGCTCCAGGAGAGCTGGAGAGGGACTTTGGATAAAGGCATGGAATGACAGGGCAAGGGGGAACGGCTGCCCGCTGCCAGAGGGCAGGGCTGGATGGGGGATTGGGAGGGAATTGTTTCCTGGGAGGGTGGGCAGGCCCTGGCACAGGGTGCCCAGAGAAGCTGTGGCTGCCCCTGGATCCCTGGCAGTGCCCAAGGCCAGGTTGGACGGGGCTTGGAGCAGCCTGGGCTAGTGGAAGGTGTCCCTGCCCATGACAAGGGTGGGACTGGACGAGCTTTAAGGTCTTTTCCATCCCAAACCACTCTGGGATGATTCTGTGATAACTCCAGAGCTTCAGCTGGCTGGAGCACTGCTAAATCCTGAAATGAGCCACAATGAGCTGCAGGATTTGGGCTCAAGATGCTCAGGCATCACCTGAACTGGTCTCTCTGGTTTTCTGGGTTCTCGTGCCCATTCCCAGAAGGAGCGTTTGGCCCTTTGAGTGTTTGCTGACACTCACAAAACACCTCAGACCTCGGGCTGCCCTTTATGGGAGGAGTTTTCCTCCTTGCTCCAGTAAAAACTTGCTGGGAGGTGGGCAGAGGGTGGAGGGGGCAGCAGAGGCCGTGGTGACTCCGCAGGTCTCTTGGGGAGGCAGTGTGGATCTCAGGGTGCCGCTGGGCAATCCCGGGATTTTTAACAAGGAGGGAGAATTTTCCCTTCTACTTTCTTCCCTTGCAGCCACAGAAGGTTCAGCATTAGCTGCGTGCAGGGGGAGAGGGGAAGGTGCCAGGGGGCTGCAGTTGGGTTGGGGTCAGTGGGACACCCACGCACCCCCAGCTCTGGGCACGCAGCTGAGAGGTGTGAGCCTCCCATCCTCCCGTGCCCAAGGAAAATCCAGCTCAGGGAAAACCCAGCTCGAGGAAAAGTCAGCTCAAGATTCTCCCTGGGATGTTATAATTCCTCTTAGCCTTTACCTTGTCTGAGGTAAACTTATTTTCCTGCTCATAATTCCAAGGTTTGCTCTATGTTTTAATTCCTCTCAGTCTTCACCTTGTCTGGTGCATCCTTATTTTCCTGCTCCTACTTCCAATCTTTGCTGTGGATCAGGACCAAAGCAGCAGCTCCTGGGAGAACCACAGACTCCTCTTGGCATCGGTGCAGGTATCTTGGATACGAGCCCCATGAAAACTGGCTAGACAAGGAGGTTAAATAAATATGTGCAGCCTTATTTATGTATCTTCCACTGCCTGCTCTGGGGAACAAGCAGAAAGAAATTAAGGAATTAGGAGTGACTTATCCACCAGGAACACTCTTTAGTCTTTTATCTGTATTCCTCATAGGTGCTGTTTTCATATTAATATGAAGACTGTATGTACATAGGAACTTAAGGCCCAGGAAATAGAAAGGGCATTGGATAAATTGGAGATAATTTAGCTTTTATATGTACACAAATATAGATACACACATCATTACCGTTTGATTTATGCGGGTGTGTTTACACATACAGATCTTATATTTACATATTTATAGAAATGCTGGATGTATTGGGTCCTGTCAGAGGCAGCTTTCAGATAAAAGAAACTCAGTGAGTTAAATGGATGTAAAAAAAGGAGCAAACAAATAGAAAATAATGATAAATCAATAGCCTCACCTTTTTCTTCTGTTACTAAAAGTAAATTACATTGCTGAACAAATACACTTTTTACCCCACAGGCTACTGTAGAAGGTGCTCACAAACAGCCTTCCCTCTTCATCAGCTCGATGGGTTTCTATTCTTCAAACAAAAAAAATCACAATTTTCCTTGGAAACCAAGTCACAGGTATCACTTTGCCCCAAAATCCACTTTTCTACCTCATTATCCCCCTTGGAGCTGTGGTTTGATGCCCTGGAGGCAGAGCCCAGTGCCTGCCTTGACAAGGTGGAGCTGTGATGGGAATTGGAGATGGGATATGGTGGGATTGTGCCTGGAATCAGAGCAGCTTTCACCAAGTCTTCCTTCCCAGTGCAACCAGACAGTTTTGCCCAGGAAAGTAAAGCCAGATCATACATCACACACTGCTCCTCCTCTCAGTGTGCTCATGGAAGAGGCTGGAGAACTGGAAAGAGGAATTTTTAGCGCTGAAGTGGAATTTCACACCTTTTCTGAGATGATATTTCNTTCTTGGTGTTTCTAGAGTGAATTGAACATAAGCTTTCAATCCTGGATGCTCTATTGAAGGGCAGGGTCTGGCCTGGACCCTCATCTCAAGGATCCAGCAAAATAAATGTGAAATCACTTAGTCTGTGCAGGTGAAAATCTCCCAAGAGTTGTTCAGACACTGGATTTTTGGAGTGGCTTCTCTTCTCCAGACAAGACAATGCGAGATGGTGTTTGGAGACAAAAATATCATGAGAAGAGCAAAACCCAGCCCTTGTTGGGGCTGCTTGTGCCCTCTCTGCAGCAGATGGTGCCTCTCGGCTCCCTTTGAATTGCTCTCAGTGCATTACTTGGTTTTCAATTTCATTCCCTTTCCTAGGAGCAAGCTCAGCTTTATGTTTCCCTTTTAAGCTGATTGAAATAAAGTATTTGAACAAATGTCATGGGCACTTAGAAATCTCTCCTCTGTTTACTCTCCTTTGCTTTCATTCTGTCCACCCTCTGCAGCACTGGCTCTTAAAGCCTTGAGTGCTGTCTGTCGAAATTAATGTATCTCGCAGGCAGGATACCGGACAAATTCATTAATTCTTTTTTTGTATATTGGAAATATGCCTTTGTGAAGCCTCTGTTCATGTTTTCCTGATGGTTGGATAGCTGAGCTTTATGAGCCATCAGCAAAGAGATGGTGGCTCCTTGAGATCCATTAGGTCCATACCTCCGGGAGCGTGGTCTTCATCCAACAAACACTTAAGAGTCAGCACAGAAAACAGGGCCCAAAAAGGAAGTTTTGTGTTCATCCCAACTCCCTTTAAACATCCATCATTGCCTGCAAAACTCCTGGAGATCCAAGGGGGCAAATCCAGGGGTGATTTCCACTTCAGAGTGGTGGTTCTGCTGTTCCAGCTCCCCTGGAGGCCGTGTGGTCTCTGGACAGCCCCATCCCTGGAGCTGGAGCTAATGCACGTTCTTTCAAGCCCTGCTGTCACCATAACCACCCAGATCGTCCTTCCTTCCTTNGTTTAGAGGAAGGGCCAAAGAAGGTGGAAAGGTCAAGACAGAACATGGGAAAAGGGAGACAACAGCATCTGGTGTTGAGGAAGGTGATCCTGACCTGCTGAGGTAGGATGAAAGTCCAACAGGACAATGGGGCAGGGGAGGGCAGATTTTAGCTGTAGGTGTGCACCCTGTAGCCCATCCTGCCTCCTGCAGCCCCACTGCATCCTACAGTCATGGAGTCACCCAGGGGGGAAAAGCCCTCCAAGATCATCCGGTCCAGCCATTAATCCAGGAGATGCCTGATCCTGGGGCACAGAGCTCTTACAGTACCTTGCACTGTGGCATGAGGTTGGCACCCACAGGGACAGTGTCCTTGTGTTTCTCCGAGCAGAAAAGACCACAAGCCTTTGGTTGAAACCTTTAGTTGAAAGCTTTGGTTGAAAGCTTTGATTCCCCATGGCAATGGGAGCAGTTCCAGGCATTATCCTCTTCTAAGAGGACTGTCAGAGCTCTGAGGACACTCATAAGCCCCATCCAACCTGGCCTTGGACACTTGCAGGGATGGGGCAGCCACAGCTTCTTTGGACACCCTGTGCCAGGGCCTCATCACCCTCTGAGTAAAGAACTTCTTCCTTACATCCAATCTAAGCCCACTCTTTGTCCATGGGAAGCCATTCCCTCTTGTCCTGTCACTGCAGGCCCTTCTCAAGGGTCTCTCTCTTTCTTGTGGGCTCCCTTCAGGAACTGGAAGGCCACAGTCAGGTTACCCCAAAACCTTCTCTTTTCCAGGCTGAACAACCCCAATTGTCTCAGCCTTTCTTTGTAGCAATCCCTCTCATCAACTCCATGGCCTCCTCTGGACCTGCTCCAACAGTTCCATTCTGTTAGGGACCCCCGAGCTGGAGGCAGCCCTGCAGGTGGGGTCTCACCAGAGTGAATCCCATCCCTGGGGGTGATTTGGGTTAGGATTATCACTTCCTCTGGGTGTGATATCCTCAAGCCCCTCCATAGCTGGGAGCTCTGTTCCTGGACTCTGCAAACCCCTCTGGTTTCCCCAGGGAGTCGCCCACTCCGTGTTTCCAGGGCTCTGAGCACAGATGTGTTTATTTAACTGATTTTCATAGGTTCCTTCCAGTGATGCAGAGAGAGCGAGAGAGCTGTGTACATTAAATGAAGGCAGTGTAAAAAAATCAATTTAGCTCCCATCTGAGCTGCACAGAGAAGGGAATAAATTGGAAATTATTTTTAAAATGACAATTTGCATTGTTCCCACTGCCAGCTGGACCGGTTCCTTCTGCTGTGTGAACTGCAGCCCTGGATGGAAGTACTGGAGGCTCAAGCAGCTTCAGAGAATACGAAGACCAGCAAAAATAGTTGAAAAGTGCACCCAGGAATGCTGGTTTCAGGCAGGAATGAGTAGCACTAGCTGTCCAAGCCCTTGGCTTGCCGAGGTGGATGTAGCTACACATCAAATCCTTACCTTTGTCTTCGGAGTCCTTGGGATGGGCCCATGGAGAGGAGGTTGGTGTTCAGCTGATGCCGCTTTCCAGTCCCTGGTCTGTTTGCTGCTTTAATAGGAACTTTCTTGGTTTCAAAAGCTCTTGAATGTGTTTTTTTTATCTCCCTCTGCTGCTGGAAAGTTCAGTGAAAACACCACTCTTTCGTTTGAAAGAAGTGGTTCATTTTAACAAAAGGTTTTGAATCCTTTTCTTTGTGATTTCTTACAAAATGTCACGTGTGATTATTTGTGAGGGAAACAGGCTAGTGGCCAAAATAGATGCAGAGATCAGACTTGAAGGACCTGGATGTGACACCTGGCCAGATTTGTACCCTTGGACTACCAGGGGTGGCAAGGAAGCCACTGTCCCTGTCACTGTGGGATCCCATGGAGGACCTGCTCACCAGGGACACACGTGAAGAGGAAGGAGTGGGTGAAGGGTTCTTCTCATGGAAATTTGGAACCTGGGAGTTGTCCAGGACTTGTGCAGTGTTTAGAGGAAGGGCCAAAGGAGGTGGAAAGGTCAAGACAGAACATGGGAAAAGGGGGACAACAGCATCCGGTGTTGAGGGAGGTGATCCTGTGCTGTTGACTAGGACAGAAGTCCAACAGGACAATGGGGCAGGGAGGGCAGATTTTAGCTGCAGGTGTGCACCCTGTAGCCCATCCTGCCTCCTGCAGCCCCACTGCATCCTACAGTCATGGAGTCACCCAGGGGGGAAAAGCCCTCCAAGATCATCCGGTCCAGCCATTAATCCAGGAGATGCCTGATCCTGGGGCACAGAGCTCTTACAGTACCTTGCACTGTGGCATGAGGTTGGCACCCACAGGGACAGTGTCCTTGTGTTTCTCCGAGCAGAAAAGACCACAAGCCTTTGGTTGAAACCTTTAGTTGAAAGCTTTGGTTGAAAGCTTTGATTCCCCATGGCAATGGGAGCAGTTCCAGGCATTATCCTCTTCTAAGAGGACTGTCAGAGCTCTGAGGACACTCATAAGCCCCATCCAACCTGGCCTTGGACACTTGCAGGGATGGGGCAGCCACAGCTTCTTTGGACACCCTGTGCCAGGGCCTCATCACCCTCTGAGTAAAGAACTTCTTCCTTACATCCAATCTAAGCCCACTCTTTGTCCATGGGAAGCCATTCCCTCTTGTCCTGTCACTGCAGGCCCTTCTCAAGGGTCTCTCTCTTTCTTGTGGGCTCCCTTCAGGAACTGGAAGGCCACAGTCAGGTTACCCCAAAACCTTCTCTTTTCCAGGCTGAACAACCCCAATTGTCTCAGCCTTTCTTTGTAGCAATCCCTCTCATCAACTCCATGGCCTCCTCTGGACCTGCTCCAACAGTTCCATTCTGTTAGGGACCCCCGAGCTGGAGGCAGCCCTGCAGGTGGGGTCTCACCAGAGTGAATCCCATCCCTGGGGGTGATTTGGGTTAGGATTATCACTTCCTCTGGGTGTGATATCCTCAAGCCCCTCCATAGCTGGGAGCTCTGTTCCTGGACTCTGCAAACCCCTCTGGTTTCCCCAGGGAGTCGCCCACTCCGTGTTTCCAGGGCTCTGAGCACAGATGTGTTTATTTAACTGATTTTCATAGGTTCCTTCCAGTGATGCAGAGAGAGCGAGAGAGCTGTGTACATTAAATGAAGGCAGTGTAAAAAAATCAATTTAGCTCCCATCTGAGCTGCACAGAGAAGGGAATAAATTGGAAATTATTTTTAAAATGACAATTTGCATTGTTCCCACTGCCAGCTGGACCGGTTCCTTCTGCTGTGTGAACTGCAGCCCTGGATGGAAGTACTGGAGGCTCAAGCAGCTTCAGAGAATACGAAGACCAGCAAAAATAGTTGAAAAGTGCACCCAGGAATGCTGGTTTCAGGCAGGAATGAGTAGCACTAGCTGTCCAAGCCCTTGGCTTGCCGAGGTGGATGTAGCTACACATCAAATCCTTACCTTTGTCTTCGGAGTCCTTGGGATGGGCCCATGGAGAGGAGGTTGGTGTTCAGCTGATGCCGCTTTCCAGTCCCTGGTCTGTTTGCTGCTTTAATAGGAACTTTCTTGGTTTCAAAAGCTCTTGAATGTGTTTTTTTTATCTCCCTCTGCTGCTGGAAAGTTCAGTGAAAACACCACTCTTTCGTTTGAAAGAAGTGGTTCATTTTAACAAAAGGTTTTGAATCCTTTTCTTTGTGATTTCTTACAAAATGTCACGTGTGATTATTTGTGAGGGAAACAGGCTAGTGGCCAAAATAGATGCAGAGATCAGACTTGAAGGACCTGGATGTGACACCTGGCCAGATTTGTACCCTTGGACTACCAGGGGTGGCAAGGAAGCCACTGTCCCTGTCACTGTGGGATCCCATGGAGGACCTGCTCACCAGGGACACACGTGAAGAGGAAGGAGTGGGTGAAGGGTTCTTCTCATGGAAATTTGGAACCTGGGAGTTGTCCAGGACTTGTGCAGTGTTTAGAGGAAGGGCCAAAGGAGGTGGAAAGGTCAAGACAGAACATGGGAAAAGGGGGACAACAGCATCCGGTGTTGAGGGAGGTGATCCTGTGCTGTTGACTAGGACAGAAGTCCAACAGGACAATGGGGCAGGGAGGGCAGATTTTAGCTGCAGGTGTGCACCCTGTAGCCCATCCTGCCTCCTGCAGCCCCACTGCATCCTACAGTCATGGAGTCACCCAGGGGGGAAAAGCCCTCCAAGATCATCCAGTCCAGCCATTAACCCAGCAGGACCGTGTTCACCACTAACCCCTGTCCCCAAGTGCCACATCCACACATCTTCTGAACACCTCCAGGGATGGTGACTCCACCACTGTCCTGGGCAGCTGTTCCAATGCCTGATCACCCTTTCCATGAAGAAATTCTCCCAACATCCAATCTAAACCTCCCCTGGTGCAGCCTGAGGCCATTCCTTCCCATCCTGTCCCTGTTCCCTGGGAGCAGAGCCCGACCCCCCCGGCTGCCCCCTCCTGTCAGGGAGTTGTGCAGAGCCACAAGG
>VWZW01004140.1:469593-484778 GCA_013397115.1 Edolisoma coerulescens
GAAAAGCCCTCCAAGATCATCCAGTCCAGCCATTAACCCAGCAGGACCGTGTTCACCACTAACCCCTGTCCCCAAGTGCCACATCCACACATCTTCTGAACACCTCCAGGGATGGTGACTCCACCACTGTCCTGGGCAGCTGTTCCAATGCCTGATCACCCTTTCCATGAAGAAATTCTCCCAACATCCAATCTAAACCTCCCCTGGTGCAGCCTGAGGCCATTCCTTCCCATCCTGTCCCTGTTCCCTGGGAGCAGAGCCCGACCCCCCCGGCTGCCCCCTCCTGTCAGGGAGTTGTGCAGAGCCACAAGGGCCCCCCTGAGCCTCCTTTTCTCCAGGCTGAGCCCCTTTCCCAGCTCCCTCAGCCGCTCCTGGGGCTCCAGCCCCTTCCCCAGCTCTTTTCCCTCCCCTGGACACACTCCAACCCCTCAATTTCCTTCCTGTAGCTGAGGGAAGCCCAACTGTATCCAGGTCAGCCCCACTGCATTGGGCACATCCCTGGGCCCAGTTTCTCACTTCTCAATGACCCTCCAGGCCCTGGTACCAGCAGTTTCAGGCAGAGCTTGGTATCCTGGAGTTGATGAATGTTCAGAAATCGTCATTTATGACACCCATGGTGTGAATGACCAGAAAAACTTGTATTTACAGTCACACATCTTGAGTTCTGGCTGCTTGGTTTTTCTTTCTGAGCATGCAGGGTTTCCATTTTCAGCCTTCTCTTCAAACCAAAGGCTTATTTTTTTGCCTCACCTAAGTAGGTGAGTGGCCACTGGCCAGAGAAGGGGCTTTGCATCTGCATGGAAAAAGAAAGTGCCAAGCCCTGCAAGGCAGAGGGACCAGCAGCCCGTGCTCAGGGATGGGTTCAGCCTTTGCAGCTGCAGTGGGGCAGGTCCAGCTCGGCCCTTTCCCCTTGCTGGGCTCAGCTCTGCAGCCTCTGGGAACTTTCTTGCCCCCAGGTGCTGGTTTTGGGGTACCAGGCGCTCCTGGGGCTGCTGACTGGCTTCTCCAGCTGTGACAGGATCCTGTCCCCACGCCAGGGAGGCTGCAGTGTGATGGGGGTGACAGGAGGACTTCCCTGAAGCGATGCCAGAATCTGGGCTTCCCCCCAGACCTGGGATGCTTTTAGGACAGGAGATGCTTTGGTGCCAGAACGCTTCAGCCCCAAGCTGAGGGTTAACTCTCTGGTGGTTGGCAGGGGGGAAGGGTTAAGCCTTCAAAACCAGAACATTTTGTTTTTGCAAGCAAAAATTCACACTCTCCACCCAAACCAACATCGAAGACCAGGGTATATTTGAGCCTGTCAGCTCTGCTTTGCTCTTCGTTGTTAAAAAACCCCACTGCTCCCCGCCTGAAAAAATGTCAGAGGGAAATTGAAAAATAACATTTTCCCCTTTTCCCGCTGCCACACCTGCTTTCCTTCCACAGCAACTGGCATTGCTCCAGTGTCTCGACAATCTCTGAGCCTGTGGGTGCTGCTGGAGCTGCGTGCAAGTGGCTGGGTGGGATCCTGGGTGCTCCTGGGAGCTCCTGGGTGCTGCCTCGCCCCAGGGACCCCACCTCTGTGAGTTCTTCCTCTGTAAATGGAGGGGATAAGGAAAAGGAAGGGAAGAGTGCGGTAGAGGTGTTATAAAGATTGAAAGACTCAGATAAGAACCACAAGTGCCCCAAAAGCACTGGAATCTCGTCACTGTGATACCGAGAACGGCGGCAGTTGCAGCGGCTTCACCGACTCAGCAGCTTAAAAGCATGGAAAGAAGTTAAAAGCCGAGTCACCCGCAGTTTTTATCACCTCGTTATCAGCTGTGCTACAGGTGCTGCCACCTCCCCGCTGCCTGCAGGGACAGCAGCTCCAGGTTTGCTTTGGTTTTGTCACATGGCTGAAAAATCAGGGACACACAACAGCCCTGGAAGTGCCCGTGGATGGAGGTGGGAAGAGGCATGGCCAACCCCAGCACCCAAACCTTGTTGGGTTCAGCTCACCCACCTGGCATCTCCTGTCACCTCACAGCCAGAATAACAGCACAGAATCACGGAATGGTTTGGGTTGGAAGGGACCTTAAAGCTCATCTCGTTTCAACCCTCACCATGGGCAGGGACACCTTCCACTGTCCTAGGCTGCTCCAAGCCCTGTCCACCTGGCCTTGGGCACTCCCAGGGATCCAGGGGCAGCCACAGCTTCTCTGGGCAAACAGCATCCAGGCTGGAAGCCCTCTGAGCCATTTTCCTGGTGCCTGTGGCCTGTGTGTTCTCCAACAGAGTTCCCTTTGCTGTGGGTACCAGCACCAGGCCCAGCCAAAGCTCTTCCTCACACCCTGGGGCTGAGCTCACCCAAGCAGGACCGAGGAAGGGCTTTGCCAGCCCGGGGATACAAAATCACCCTGACACCAGGGAAAGTGAAGGTGTCTTGGCAATTACTTCAGCACTGAGCCTGCAAGTCTGCTGGTTTTGTTCGTGCTCATCTGAAAGCCTTTGACACATTCGAGCTGCATGTTTCTTTTATGAATATGCAAATCAAAGCAGTGAAATTACAGATAATGATATGTAGTCAAAACTTTTCAGAAGTTAATGCATATTCCTTATTTTGCAGATTTCTATCACATTTGTATTTGCAAAATAGATGAGATAACGCCGCTGGAGAGAACAGCTTTCCTGTCACCGGAGCAGCGATACACCTTTCAGATCCCACTCTGGATTGCTGCCAGCTCCCTTCCCAGTGCCAGGGGCCCTCAGCAGCATCCCGGGGTGCTGAGGCAGAGCTGAGCTGCCCCCTGGTTTCAAGGGCTGTGTGTTGGCCCCAGGCACTGCAGGTATCCCACGGCTGGTGCCATGATCCTGCTGTAGGGCTGGGACAAAACCCCGTGCAGAAAACCATGTTGGGTTCAGCTTTCCCAGGCAGGGGGGCACCAGGGCTGCCTACACGGGGTGATCAGCACCAGGATCTCCCTTTGGAGATCAGCCACAGTGGCCTGTGCAGCCCAGAAGGGCTTCCTTGTAAAAAAAATTACTCATTTTCTCCTTTGTTGCTGTCTTGCTACAAGCCCAACTTTAGACACACGACAGTAACATAATGCCAATGCCATAAAATGCTTTTAAAATGAGGGTATCTTTCCACAAAGCAACTCAGTACTTTTCCAAAGTGAAGTTTTCAAAATAACTCCAGTCTGGTGTGGTTTCTTGTTAAAGAGAAATGTTGTACACAAAATATACAACGCCAAATATTTGGCTTTATTCTTGTAGTGGTTTAACCCCAGCTGGAAACTCAGCACCACACAGCTGCTCGCTTATCCCCCCATGCCCATGGGATGGGGAGGGGAATCAGAAGAATAAAACACCCAGGCGTTGAGATAAAAAGAGTTTAATAATTGAAATAAAGTAAAATAATAATATAACAAGAACAACAGCAATTGAAAGGGAAATAACAAAAACAGAGAGAGGAATAAACCCAAGAAAGACGAGTGGTGCCCAGTACAGTCACTCGCCAGCCACTGACCGATGCCCAGCCCGTTCCCCAGCAGTGATAGCCCCTCCTGGTCAGTCCCTCCCCACTCTGTACTGGGCATGATGGTCTGTGGTATGGAGTATCCCTCTGGCCACTTGGGGTCAGCTGTCCTGGCCATGCTCCCTCACTGTTTCTCCTGCTGGCTGGCAGAGCAAAGGCCTTGATTTAGGGTAAGCACTCCTTAGCAACAACTAAAACATCAGTGTGTTATCAGCATTATTCTCATACTGAACCCAAAACACAGCCCTGACCAGCTACTGAGAAGAAAATTAACTCCAGGACAATTCTGCTTCAGGAGGAATGTCAGAACTCCACCATGGATGGGAAATAAAGGGTTTGACCAGAAAGCTCCTGGTTCAGACCCATTTACTGCTGTTCCTGTGATGTTCTCTGTTACCAGCTGAGGTGCAGTGCTCATTTCTGTCTGCTCTTCACTTCCTTCCACTCCTTCCAGAGTGCCCAGTGCGGGGCAGACACAGTTCCCTGGCACCTGTGTGGGCTGCACAAGCCACGTCCATCCCTTTAGCCATCAAATATTCCATGGCAAGTCCATGGGGGCTGACCTGCAGGACCTGGGCTCCTGTCAGCCTCTTGCCCAGGCTCTCTGCACACTGCTGGGCCTCCTAGAGCCCTCGGGTTGTGGGCTGGGGGCTGCCCGCACCTCACCCTGCTCCCAGCTACTTAACTGGAGTCACAGAGTCATCCTCAATTCCATCCTGTCTGCTGCACTCCCAGCTCATCCCTATCAGCAGAGGAACCAGGATTGCCATGAGGATACCCATCACCCGTGGCTGAGGGTACTCAGGAGAGCATCTCTGCCCCTCCCGGTTCAGCTCTGGTGGGAACCTGACCCTTTTCTGCTCTGTTCTGCCCCGAATTAATGTCACCACCTTTAATAGCGTGTGTGGGTGAGCCGCTCGCAGCACACGATGCCGGGGGGCCCATGGCCGTGGAGCCTCCCTCCCTTCCCCCTCCTCCTCCTCCTCCTCCTCTCTCTTCTTGCAAACACCTACATCCTTCCTGTATTGTTTCAAACCGCAAGATCAAGAACCGAGCAGCAAAGCTGCGAGTGCAAAGGTCTGCGGGGGGAGGTGGACCCTGCGCCTCGGGCACCCCACCTCCCCTGCAGATACCGCCGGAAACCTCTGTCCTGCCGCTTGCATAACCGGGGCTGGGCTGCTCGCCCCGATGGGGAAGCGCTGGCCTGAGCCCCTGACCCTGTCCAGCCCCTTTTGGTCATCGTGTCCCTCACAGTGGGACCTGTGGCGTGGGGCTCCTCTGCTTCTGGGAGCTCCCCGCTGGGTTCCCACCAGCACTTATTTTAGCAAAGAGCTTTTTTTCAAGTGTCTGAAAGTCTCGTCTCTCCTCCAGCTGTTGTTGGGCCACCTCTGATCCAGCTCTGGAATGGTTTGGGTTGAGAGGAACATTAAAGCTCATCTCATTCCTCCCCCTGCCATGGGCAGGGACATCTTCCACCAGAGCAGGCTGCTCCAGGCCCCGTCCAGCCTGGCCTTGGGCACTTCCAGGGATGGCACATTTGCAGTTTTCACACGTGTCCTTCTGCCAAAGCATTTTCTCTCTGTGTTCCTCTGGTCCCTCTCCACCCTGTGTGGAAGGAAGAGCACTGACAGGAACCTCATAAACTCCTCAGGGTTTTCACAGAGACAAGGCCAACAAAAAAGAGCTAAATGCATCTCCCAGGCTTTGTCCCGTGACTGCTGCAGCTGTGTTTTGCACAGATGTGGTTCAGCACAGCTGCTCGTGCTCTGCTCTCCCAGCCCCAAAACACAAGTTACTGAGTCCTGGACAGCCACCAGACAGGGATGGTCACTCTTGTGCTGTACAGGGCTTGGAGCAACCTGGGATAGTGGAAGGTGTCCCTGCCCATGGCAGGGGGTGGAACTGGATCATCTTTAAGGTCCCTTCCAACCCAAACCCTTCTGTGATTCTGTGATATGGCTCTATAAATACACAACAAACCCCGCTGTGGTCACACCAGGCGCTCTGAGGTCTCTCCACATGCACTACTGGGGCTGTGAAATGTACCTCTGCCCCACCATGAGCAAGGAAGGGACGTGGGGATCAAACATCTGGTGATCATGTGGGCTGTGTGCCCCAAAGCTCCTGTGACAACCCTGCCCCACATGTTCCCCAGCCCTGCCCTGCTGAGCCCGCTGTGCATTCAGTGTCGTGCTGGCAGTAGATGGTTCTCACTGCTGCTTCAAACCCCAGAGCAGATTTCGTGCCTAAAACATCATAATTAGGAGGAATGGTGGAAAGCTGCAGGAACAGAAGGCTCCTGTGGCTCTCCAGGAACTGCCAGCTGAGCTCTGTGTCACCCAGCTTCGAGGAAAACCTTCGCTCGTGCTGGTTTTGCTCAGCCAAACTCTTCCCTTGCACCTCTGAAATGGAGGCACCTGGCAAGGTCAAGCCAGTTCCCAGACAGGCAGCACTTAATGGGATTTGGTTCTTGGGGGTTATCCTAGGGCAAATCCTTAGGCAAGGCAGGGCTCCCAAGGAGCTTGGAGTGCCACTGGAGTTCTCTGCAGCTGATACCCTGCCCTGGGCGGGGCCAGGGCCATGGGCTGTGTGTCCAGGAGCAGTGCTGGGGGATGCTATTTTGGGAGGGCCTGGCTGTGGGCCCGGCTGTATCCTGCAGTCCACTCCCCATGCACCCCACCAGCAGTGCTTGCTGAGCGTGGATGTGGGAATTCCTCTCAGCCTGGGTTATGGGGGCTGCTGTCCAGGAATGTCTTTAAACCCTTTTTAACCCTCATATGGCACCATCACCACACCAGCCCCCTCCTGGGCACGCAGAATTGAGGGGAGCTGTCAGCCCTGCTGCCAGGTTGCCAAGACAAACCCCTTCTGTTCCCCAAACGAACTGGTTTTCCTCAAGTGTTGTGCAGAAATGCACAGGGGAGCTGCAGAGCTCAGCTGTGGGTGCTCCACCAGCATCAAGCCCAAACAGCATCTGATGCCAGGCCCTGCCCTGTGTGCTGGGATGAGCTGATGCTGGGCAGTGCTCAGTTCCAGTACCCAGAACTGCCATGAAACCAAGTGCAGACACCCTCAAACACCAGTGTGCTTTGGTGGGTTGAGCGTGGGTTGATCATGGGTTGACTTACTCCATGAACAGGTGAATAAACCTGCCTGGTGGTTTAAAAAACTGAGTTAAAAACCACCTTATCATGCTACCACATAAAGCTGGCTTGATCTAAGCCCTCCAAAAGCACTAAGGATCAGCTGTTCCTTCTGGGGCACTTTGATAAAACCCTCACTTGCTTTTATTGATGGTCCTACAAAAGCTGAGAGAGCTGGAGTTGCTCAGTGTGGAGTAGAGAAGGCTCTGGGGACACCTTCTTGCAGCCTTGAAGAGGGCTTATGGAAAAGAGAGTGAGTGGCTTTACACCAGCAGACAGTGACAGGAGAAGGGAGAAGAGTTTTAAACTAAAGGAGGGGAGATTTAGGTTAGGAGTTACGAGGAAATTCTTTACTCAGAGGGTGTTCACTGGCACAGGATGGCTGCCCCTGGATCCCTGGAAGTGTCCAAGGCCAGGCTGGACAGGGCTTGGAGCAGCCTGGGATAGTGGAAGGTGTCCCTGCTCTTGACGGGGGCTGGAATGAGCTGAGCTTTAAGGTCCCTTCCAACCCAAACCATTCCATGGCTGATCAAAACCCTTCAGGAACACATCTTTCAGCTCTGACATCCAGCAGAATCCGTCTGTTTGCACCTCCAGAAGGAAATACTACACAGTTCACTCTCATGCAGCAAAGTGTCCCCAAGGAGAACATCCAGGCATGGAAGAAATGGCCCATTCTGTGCTCACTGCACCCTCAAAGAGCTGGACTGATGCTTTGCATGGCTGCCCTACCTGGAGCATCCTGCAGAGCCCAGATCTCCAGGGTGCTCATGTCTGTGCAAATCCAGATCAACAGACCCCCCAAAAGGGTTTTGGTCACTCCCCTGGGAGGCTCAATATTCCCCTGCCTTCCTGCCAGGGATTTGCGTGCTGGAGGAGCTGAAGAGAAGGATGCAGTGGAGGTGCATTATTATCTTTTCATGGGAAATTTCTAGATGAAAGCAAAAAATTTAAGGTTTATGTCTCATTCTGTATTCCTTTCATTTTGGGTTTTGAGAAAGAAGAAATTATTCATGTCTCCAGTTCCTGCCTTCGCTCTCTCTCGTTGCTCTCTTCCTCTCTGCCAAAAATGAGAATACAAAGGGATGGATGGCAAATGTTTATAGGGAAGAGGAGATGTACTCTCTCCAGGTTTTTGAGTCTTTTCAACTCTATAGCTCTAAATAATGCCTGAAACTGTGTAAAAATGGCAACTTGAAAGGGAAAAAGTGAAGTGTTGAGACATTTCAGTGCAGAGGAAAGAAAAGAAATCAATTCTTGGGCATTTCTTGCTTTAATGCTTTCAGTGTTATGAAAGGGTCAAAGGAAAAAAAAACAACATAAAACCATGAAACTTTTGATTGAGAGTTTGAATTGCTGAAAGGGGGGGATGTCAAGAAATCAAATTTTTCTAATCTGTAAAATGGGAACCGTGCATTTGTTTTGCAACACGACTTTAGATTGCTTTTCAATTATTCAAAATTAGATATTTAGCTGTTTTTTTCCTCTTGATATTTGGAGCTCAAACCTGGTGTGGACTTTGAGAATGTTTCCAGTGGAATTACTGAGTACTGAGAAAGGCCCTGGGTGCCCATGGTGTTTCAGCAGAAACACTCTCAAAAATGTAGGGGTTTTTTTGTGGCTGGCTTGTATTTCCCTCTGATCTCCAGGGAAGGGGACAGTCCCTGCAGGCACTGCTGCAGCTCCAGGAGGGCGGCTGGGATTGCCCACCTGGGTGACAGCAGCGAGGGGGACAATCCGTGGACTGAAACCCATTTTTTGCCCATTGTCAGGGCAATTAGTGTGACTTGCTTAATTAATCCATCCTCGCTTCGCAGGCTGGCTCTCCCCAGAGATGGCAGCCAAGCCGTGGTCCTTCACAAGGCTCAGTGGGAGAGGTGATGTGAGGCACTCCCAGGAGATGAGATTTGAGGGTGGAAAAGGCCTTCAGATCCATCCTGTCCCACCTTTTTCCTTGGATAATTTTAGAAGCTGGAAGAGCCTCCCCATGGGCCATTTCCAGAGTGTTGGTGGGAAAACTGGGGGAGTGCCTGTGGCCTTTTTCCCTCTGTATCCCACATTCACTGAGGTGAGTGGGAGACAGGAGGAACAGGATGAGCTTCCTAAAGGGTAGGACTACTCAAAAGACCAGCCACAACTAAAGCACTCAAATAAAGCTCTAATTATAAAAACTCCCCTGCATAACTACAGAAATATTTTGTGTAAATTGCTTGAGAAAAAATTTAGTATAAACTGTGCTCCAAGCCAATAAATCTCCTTGCAGTGTAGTGCTTCTGGAGATGGTATCTCCTGTTCTGACAGTCTGTGCACTCCAGAAAGACGAAAAAAAAAGGTTCAATATGTTCTGAAATGCCTTTATCCTGTTTCTCTGCTAACTTCCCCCAAGCCGCTCTGTCTCCTGGAGAAATCCCAAATCCCCGGGACTTCTTCCAGGCCTCCTTTTGGTTGTGGGAGTTACAAGCTCCTCTTCAGGAAACAGAAATGATTACATGTTCCATGTGCCCAGGGGGATGGAGAGAGGCAGTCTGACTTTTGACATCCAGCTCCCAGATTCCCGCTGCGTGGAGCCCAAAGGGATGTTGGATGAGGCTGGCTGCTCTCGAGGTGGGTCTGAAAGCCCAGGTGGCTCTCTCCAGCCAGTCTCCCTTGCTCCCTTTTGCTCCTGTCAGATGCAGAGTGCATCCCATGGTCCTGCTGCTCCCCGTGGGGCTGAAGTGCAGGATTAAATCAGGGATGGAGGCACTCCCATCCCCCAGATGTGCCTGCAGTGAGCTCTGACCAGCCTGTGGGTGATCCAGAGGGAATCCAGAGGGGAATTGCTGGTTTTGCCTGGGAATTGCTCAGAGACCAACAGGATTTTCAGCTTGTTTATTGCTAATAGGTGGCATTTTTAACTTCCCTCTTTGTCAGGAGCCACGGGAAGGGCTGAGGAGCTGAAGGAGCCTGGTTTTGGAACAGCTGCTTGGCTGAATGGCACCGTGGACAGGGATGCTCAACCATGGGACAGGGGGATGTAAGAGGAGGGTGAAGTCACATCAAAACTCTAGAAGACCCTCTAGGACAGATGGATCCACATTTTCCATCTGCCTTCCCTTCACAAGCAGCAGCTCCGTGGGAGATGGACGGCCCTGGGCACGCACGGCTCTCTCGGCTTTGCACAAGACACTGGCCTTTGGTCTGTATCCCATCTAAAGTAAGTGTCATTTTACAGTCACAGCTACCTCCCGTGACCAAAAATTCATCTGGGAAGCAATGAAATGTGCATTAATTACATATTGAAGAGCAGTAAAAGCGTTACTCTCTCCCACAGACTCGCAGCACAAGAAGCTTCATTCATCATAAAATCTTAATGGGATCACAGGCTGAGGAATTGCATTTTGCCTCTGTGGCTGAGCAGTGACTTCAGGCAGCTGCAGGTGCCCCACCTGGCTGACCTCAAAAACCATGAGGAGGGGTAGCACTGCAGCATCTCCTGGTGCTTTCTTCCATCTCTGGGTGAGGCTTCTGGTGTGTTCCCCGATTTTGCTGCCTTAGAGCCATGGCGGGAGCATAAAAACAGGGAGAAGAGCAAAGCAGGGAGCCATGGAGGTGCAGAGAGGGACAGGCTGAGCACTTCTGGAGGCACTCAGCTGCACGAGCACCTGAAACGAGCTGACCAGTATCATCTGCAAAAAAACCACCTCCTAAGTCCTGCTTTGTTTGACCTCTGTCCCCACGATAATAATGGCAGAGCAACAGAAAGCTCTCTGATGTGCTTGCAGTGTAATAAAGTAACCCCACTAGGAATAAAATCTCCAGCAATTACTGTGCCAGATATTATGCTGATTTATCAAATTGCAGTTGAAAGTCAAGGAGAGTTGAGGAGACAGTGATAAAACATCTGATCTCAACTCTGACTCTAAATTACCCTTCTGGCCAGCACAGCATTTCATCCAGAGGAATTGTTATTCCTCTCTTCTTCTTCAAAAATCATCACTCAAACCAATCATTTTGCACTCCTTGTGTTTTGGAGGAAGCTCTTTGCCTGCTCTGTGTGATGAGCTGCCAAGGGAATGCTGAGATTTTGGGGCTGAGACTCACAGACCTCCTGCTGCAGGGTGGGGCACATGGAGTGGGAGCAAACTGACTGTGCTTCATCCCTGCGAGACACAGGCTCCTTTTTGGGCTCTTCAGTCCGCAGGAGGATGGCAAAGGTGCCTCATGTCATGTTTGCTTGGTGGGCAGAGCCTTTCCATCCCCTGGGACAGGGGTGGGTGCAGGACAGGTGAAGCACAGCTGGTCCTGCTGAGGAGGTTCACATCCCAACCCTCGTACCATGCAGCAGGAGCCCACCTGGAGTACCGGGTACAGCTCTGGTGCCTGCAACATGAGGAGGATGTGAAACTGTTGGAGCAAGTCCAGAGGAGGCCACAGCGTTGCTGAGGGCACTGGAGCACCTCCCCTCTGGAGACAGGCTGAGAAAGTCGGGGCTCTTGAGGCTGGAGAAGAGAAGGTTGTGTGGAGACCTCCCAGCACCTTCCCAGTGTGTGAAGGGGCTGCAGGGAAGCAGGAGAGCGACTCTTCCTCAGGAACTGTAGGGACAGGGCAAGGGAGGATGGGATCAAACTGAAAGAGGGGAAATTAATTTAGATTATATGTGAGGAAGAAATCCTTCCCTGTGAGGGTGGGGAGGCCCTGGCACAGGGTGCCCAAAGAAGCTGTGGCTGCCCCTGGATCCCTGGAAGTGTCCAAGGCCAGGCTGGACAGGGCTTGGAGCAGCCTGGGATAGTGGAAGGTGTCCCTGCCCGTGGCAGGGGGTTGGGAACGAGATGAGCTTTAAGGTCCCTTCCAACCCAAACCATTTTGTGATTGTGTGATCCCATGCTTGCTTCCATGGGCTGGGCCATGCTACAGTGGCAGTTGGGGTGTTATGGTGGCCACCAACCACCCTGGTGAAGCACAGGTATGTCTGGGAAGGGGAGCTGGAGGTGCTGTGCAGCCCGTGCTGGGTCTGACGTCCACCCTCTGCCCGGCACTGCCCGGCCTGAGGGTTCTGGTGCTGTGCGTGGGATCTGTTCCCAGAGCCAGGTCCCAGGGCTACAACTCATTTCCTTCACCATGGACTCACTCTACATCTGGACTCCAGGGCCTTTGGGAACAGGGACACTTGCCAAGGTTCAAGTCTGCTCTTGGTGGGGACCAAGACGTCACCAAGGCTGGCACAAGGCCCCTGCTCCCAGCATGTGCTGCAGTTGGCAGGGACCTGGGATTTGTCAAATGAAGTCCTTTCCTTTGATCCTTCTTGCGTAAAGCTCTCAATATTGCTTGTCAGGGCTGTTTTCCCTTCCATTCCATCATCTCCACAATGATAACACAGATGTAACAGAGACAAAGTGTCCTCCCAGCGCTGCCGGGGCGTTCGCGGCCCTGTGCCACGGGCACAGCTCAGGGTGGTGCCACAGGAGAATCCACAGACCCTTTCCACACACCCTGGCAATGTGGGAGGCTGTGTCCTGATGGGGCAGTGGGATGCTGGTGGATCCTCCCCATTTCTGTGGGAGCCGTCCAGAGGCACGCACCTGGGGCTGTGCTCGAAGGGTTAACACCGCTGAGATGCTGCTGCTGAGGTTTGTTAAACCCCTCTATGACATCCTGCAGTACTGCTAATTATGTGTTCATTAACTAAAGTCAATTAGCCAGGGCTCTCCCTGCTCCTGCCTCTTAACATCCCTCTCCACCATTAGTCCGAAGTTTGGGAATGCCTGCCTTGGTCCTGCCCCTGCCCTGCCAGCCCCCGGCCCCAAAATTATTCCAGAGCTTTTTGAAGATCCAACTGGTGCTCTTTGACTAAAACTGGGAGCTCCACAGCTCATCCTGCTCCGGAACACCACCTCTGCCTTTGCAACTGCTGGGGCAGGTGGAGAGGAGGTGGAGGGGAGCCAATATCCTTCAAATATGGGAAAAATTACCGCAACAAGGAAAGCAATAAATTCTTCCCTGTGTTCAAAAGCAAGGGATTTGCTTTGTAGGGAGAGAGATTTAGGTTATCTGCCTGGAATTTAAAGGTTTTTAAAGGGAGGTTAGGCACACAGACAGGGTTTAGGAAGAGCTGACCCGGCCCCGAGGCTTCTTGAGACCTGGCTACTGAATTTTCCACTACTGTTGATAACAGACCAAGGGTTCAGAGCAGGGGAAATTCCCCCAGCCACACCATCCCTGCCTGGCCCTGCGCCCCAGGTCCTGACCCTCAGGGCTGGGGCTGAACCCCTTTGTTGAACTGGATGCATCCTTTCAGCACTTGAAGAGGCTGAGAAAGATGGAGAACAGCAAAGGCAGATAGTGACAGGGGAGGGGGAATGGATTTAAACTGAAAGAGAAGAAATTTAGGTTGGATATTGGGAAGGAATTGTTCCCTGTGAGGGTGGGGAGGCCCTGGCACAGGGTGCCCAGAGAAGCTGTGGCTGCCCCTGGATCCCTGGCAGTGTCCAAGGCCAGGCTGGACAGGGCTTGGAGCGAGCTGGGACAGTGGAAGGTGTCCCTGCCCATGGCAGGGGGTGGGATGAGCTGGGCTCCAAGGTCCCTCCAACCCAAACCATTCTGTGAATCTGTGAGCCAGCTGTGATGGTGGACGGGAGGCTCAGCTCCCAGTCACTTCCCTGGAGCGATTCTAGATCCATGACAATTAGCCAACAGCTGGAATACCATTTAAGCACAGCTGCCATCATGCAAATTTAGAGATTAGTAGGGATTAAAGTGGTTTGGAAAGCCCCACAATTTCTCATTAATGCTCTGGGCTCTCTAATAGCCAACTGCCCTTCATTCCCCAGCTGGCTCCACATCCCCAAGGCTGGAGATGGGTCACTGTGCCCCCCGTGGTGCCCCACAGCAGCCACCAGCCCTCTGAGAGAAGCAGAGGCAGCCCTGCAGAAATGTAGGGAGGTGGCCAGAAAGTTGATAAAAATGTGGTTATTGCTTTGCACAGTTCCTCCTTAATTGGCAAGGTCACCTTTCAGTGGCTCCCTGCACTGCTGTCCCACAAACCTTCTCAGTGGAGGCCTCCAAATCCACGGTCACAGTGACCCAAAGGTGACCCAGCTGGGGCTGCCTGCTGGGGTGCAGGGGAATGGACATCACTGGTGACACCTTCCTTCAGAGAGGACAAACCACAAGGACCTGGTGTCACCAAAACTCCCAGTGATGATCCCTTCCAGACCTTCTCCCAGGGCTGGAAACCTCCTCCCTGCCGTTTCAGAGTCTCGAGGCCACTTACCTGCCACACACACAAAGAATTAACATTTCAGAAGCTCTCCCTGGAGTAAATCCTATCTCCTTGCTGGGATAACTCAAGGAAGGTTTTCACAATGTTCCATTTTCCCCCCTTATTTTAATCATTGTGTATTTAGGAGAAATCTGGCTCTGATATTGCGGAGTGGGAAGAGGCTGAGGCAGGTGAGAATGTGATGGGAGAGGAGGGAGAGGTGGAAAGCTGAGGAGGACAAGGCAGGGGCCACTTCCAGGGTGTCCCCCAGAATAAGGAGAGACTGCTGCAGCTCTACTTTTCATACGTTTTATTATAAAGAAAGGTAAGATAAGCATTGTGAACCGAATGTGCCAGGTGCTGCCAAAGCAGCGCCCTCAAACAAAATAAAAAATAAAATAAAAAAAAACAAACCAAAAATGCACCTTATGAGAAACTGTAATTATGCTCTCTAATTTTTCATAAATAGACAAAAATCATTGTCAGCAATTTTTTAAATAGATGGACATATGGCCGGAAAAAAATAATAATGCCATACAACATGGATATAAATTGTCCATTTCTTGCTGTACAAATAATAGAAACAAGTTTGGCAGGCTTTTTTTGTTGGTTTTTTATACACATCTCCCTTCTATGTATAACTAAAAAATGTGCTACAATTAATATAAAATGCTTTTACTATAAAGTAAACTACTAATTTCTTTCACAAAAAAATCTTAAAGATGTCTTTAGCACAGCTCTAAAACACTTAGTAAACTACTTACAACTATCCAACAAATTATATTTTCATGATCTCTTTCACATTTGTCCTCTCATAGTTTGCCTTCTGCTCTCTCCCCCACCTACCTAGCAATAGTTTTTATTTATTTTTGTAATTTTTTTTTCGCCAGACCGTCCAAGGCCTTTGCATGTACAATATTCACACAAACTTCACATTTTCTTGCACAAAGTTTAGTGCTGTTAGCAAGTCAAAAGAGTGCATCCTCCTACTGAGCTGGCCTAATGCTGCAGGACACCAGACCTGGGTTTATGCTGCATCTAAAAGCAGTTCACTAGGAAAATAGTCTGTAGCTAAGCTGATGGCAAGCAGAAAAATGGTGTCCTTAGTTTAATTTCATCCTTTTTTTTGTCGGTTTTGCACTTGTTTTATAATTTTTTTTTTTAAATTTGAATTTTCTCTCTTTATTTATTTTTTTGTTCTTTGCGATTTACGAGGTGGGGTTTTTCAGGGGGGGGAGGGGCTTCCACGGAAAGTAGACTTTTTTTTTTTTTATTTAGAGTTCAAAAATAAAAGGAAAAAAAAAAA
>VWZW01004140.1:484796-584261 GCA_013397115.1 Edolisoma coerulescens
CTCTTAGAGCCTGGAAACGAAGCCAGCGCCGAGGTGCGGTGGCAGCTGTGCCGCCCGTCCGACCTGCTCGTGCCTCCCCGTGTGGGCTGTAGGATAGACCCTCTCAAGTGTCCTTCTCTGAGCCTCCTCCCAAAGGGATGCTGAGCCTTAGGTGAGGTAGAGTGCCTTGTCCCTTGGCAGCATGCTGTAAGAGAAAGCAGAGAGAGACGGGCGTGAGGCGGGCACAAAGGGGCTGGGGAGGAGCTGGCACAGCTGGCACAGGGTCTGTGCCCGCGCCGTGGCTTTTAGGGTGGTGCCAGCTTGGTTTTTACCTGTTTTTTTTCTTTTATATGTTCTCTGTATTCTTTACACGTATATTTGTAACCTGTTCTATCAGTGGCTAGTTTTCCCAGTAGTTTTCCATGCCCTTTTGATGCCTTAGGTTTTAACTTTTATATTTTTCAAATCCTGTACTGCCTGGTGTGTAACTCTGAAATTTCTTGTGGCCTGTCAGCTGCTGCTCTCTCATGCTGGTCAGACGTAACAAACCTCTCTGGGTTTGCTCTTCAAGGACACCTAGATCGTCCCAGGCCACAAAATGTGTGAACTAAGGCCTCAGAAGAGGAGGGCAAACTTGGGGTAGTTACATCATTAACTGGGGTTGTAATTGGAGAATTAACCCTGATACTCAAATGAACCAAACTTATAAAAGTGTGAAGAACTCGTGACCCGGGGTCCATCTTGGGTGTCACCTTTGGCTCCCCAGGGTGTGCCTTTGAAGGCACTTCAAATAAACACCTACCTTTATCTCCTTATTCCTGTCTACCCTCTGTTTTTAGGTGGCCATCTCAGGCATCACTTTCCCTAGGCAGAAAGACAAAACGTATTCCATATCCTATCTTAGTTCTCCCTGGCTACCAAGGTGGTAAAACAGCTCTTCAGACATATTTTCATCAACAAAGTACAGTCCCATGTGAGGAGGGGGAAGATTTAGAAGGGGCTTGGCCTGGGGAGGGGAATTGCATCACCACTTGTGCTCCTAATTGGTGCTTTTTGTCAATTATGATAATTTACCAAACTTATAAAACTGTGTGCACCTCTGTGGGGGGTGGGCTTTTGTGGACATTTTTCCATAACTGCCCCTGGAGGCCTCCAATAAAGATCCACCTTTATATTACCTCCCACACTAATATTATCTTAAAAGTGTGTGTTTTTCCATTTCTAGGTTGAAAAAGGCATCATGGGGGGGCTGCACACAGAGAGACCAGGCAGAGGCACAGCAGGATCACTTAGGTTGGAAAAGCCCTCCAAGATCAAGTCCAGCCATTCTCCCAGCACTGCCAAACCACGTCCCCAGGTGTCACATCCACCTGGCTTTTAAAGCCCCCCAGGGATGGTGGTTCTGCCACTGCCCTGGGCAGCTCTTCCAATGCTTGACCACTCTTACTCTGCAGAAATTTTTTCCAAATATCCAATCTAAACCTCCCCTGGTGCAACTTGAGGCTGTTTCCTCTTGTCCTGTCCCTTGTTACCTGGAAGGAAAGACCGACCCCCACCTGGCTACACCCTCTTTCAGGGGGTAGCCCTGACCTAACCCTAACCCTAGGGGGTAACCCTAACCCTAATCCTAAATTTCAGACATGTTGTTGAAGAGAGTGAGAAGGTCTCCCTAGGAGTAAGAGTTGGGTGCAATTTTATTTCTTCCTCAATTTCAACTACAAGGGCTACAACATCAGTTTCTTCCTGTGGCTTAATTGTTGCTCTTGCTGAGGTTACAGGGCAGGGTCAGCTCTGGGTGTCCCTGCAGATCCCACCTGGAGAATGCTGGAATGCTCTGCCTGGCATCAGCCCCAGGACCACCATCCCCTGCTTCACCACACCTGAGGCTGAGCCGTGGAGGTTTAGAGAGCTGCTTTTGGATAAAATGTGCTCATTCTGACACGACATAAGGAGAGCCCAAAGTGGGAGCCCAGATGCTCTTTTATTTCAGGACACAGTAGGGAGAGAAGTGGCTGAAGTCCCTCTCCCCTGGCTGATGATCTGTGGAGGTTTTTCTCTGAAATCAGGGCTTTCAATGGGGTTTATCACCTGCACAGACGTGATGGAAACATCACTGGCTCCATAAAGACATCTTGGCTTTAGAAAGTGGTGAAGAACATTAAAAGTCTTGGGAGGTTCTGGTGTGGGTGTGTTTGTGAGCGGAATAATAGGGAAGGGGCAGACAGCAAGGCAGGGCTGTTGTTGATAGAGCTGTCTTCTGATAGAGTCAAGAGCCCGCCCTTTGCTAATCTCCACATTTTATAATCTGCATTTAAAATGCAGAGTCTTCCCTCCTGCACTCAGGAAAGATTTAATGCCACTGAGCAGCAGCAAGGTATTCCAGCCCTAAAACTTCATTAATTTTACACAACACGCTACAGAACATTTCCCAGTTCATTACGAACTATTACCATAAATAATTGAATCCAAACTAAGTGCAGTTGTGATGGGTTATCTTTGCTTTTTTATAGTGTTTGCTCATTTAGCTCCTGATTTGGAAAATTCCCTCCCCTTCGGAGAGTATCACTTCATTGTTGGAAGGAATTAGGGAGGTTATAAATGTCTGGATCTCGTGGCTGTACAGGGTTTTTTGTGCCTGGACAAGGTACAATGGACAGTGTCCCATCTTTTAGCCTAAAGGAGAGTGGGAAGAGGGGAGGAAAGTTGCTCAAGGATGACAGCCAAAAAGAACCTAATCCATGCCTTGCAAACGAGAGGAAGGGCGTGGAAAGATGAATCCAGTTCAGTGTTATCCCAAAAATACCCAAATGCGAGGGGACAAAGGTAAATCATAGAATGTTTTAGGATGGAAAGGACATAACCCCTGAAGAAGGTGTGGAAAGAGTTGTAATCACAAAACAAGGCAGAAAAAACAAGGGAGGTGCTTTGAGGAGCTAAAATTTAATTAGGGATTAAGGAAGATTTGCACGTGATGGTAAACCAAGCTGCACCTCTGGTAGAGGTGAGGCAGCTCCCTTGGAGAAAGTCACTGTGAAACAGAGGAGTTCAGTGCCTGGGAAAGACCAAGTGCCAGAATCAGGCTGTCAGGTGAGGGAGACGGGACTAGGAAAGGAGTTCGTGATGTGGTGGCAGAAAAGCATTGAAATTGTGTGCTGCAGTCGCCTGTGGGAAGTGATAGTCAAACACCAAGCAGGAGCTGAGAAATGCTCCCCATGTCTGCTCACTACCTCGGACAGCTTGGGCTTCAGCCCAGAAAGAGCCAGGAAAATTGGATGGAAGTCAGTAAGCAAAAAGTCATTAAGAATAGGGAGAGCAGGAGCTAAGAAACATTTAAAACTCTCTCTCCAGCATGGCTGAGTTATGAATTAAGGACTGTCTGCTCACAGGATCCCAGAATTTGCAGCGCATGAGGGAAGAAGTGTCATTTGATGGCATTTTAACTAGCAGGGATAGGCTGGGAAACAAAAATCCCTACAGCAGTTCCATTATTAGATAGAGAAGGACAGAGAGAAAGACAACCTTGTCAGTTTTTCAGGAGTTATCTGGATGACAAACACAAAAGAAAACGAGGCTTGGGAGGTTTTACCCCAGCTAACCCAGTGCCAACAGATGCTGGAAGCTAAAGAAATATCAAGGTTAGACATGAAATAAAAATCATAACCCAACAGGGCTGTCTGTGTGCTGGGGAGGTTGGGACAATCCTCTCTTGCAGGAATCCAGGACTCTACAGCTGAGTCACATCTCATTAAGGAATCATCCCTTCTCTTTCCAGCCAGATTTTGCTCCTGACAGTGCTGCTTTAATTGCAATTAAGCTGAATGCACTTCTGAGGTTGAAATGGGCCATTACATGATCCAGAGACTTCCCAAATATACCTAGGACAGCACTGATGAATCAAACCCGGCGAGACATCCCTTTATCACTGCTGTGCTCAAGCTCTGCTGATGGTTGGACCCACCCAGCTCATGAAAAGGTGCTGTGGAGGAGCCCAATGACAACTTGGGAATTAGTACAAAGTGCATTGGAGAAAGCAGCAGAGTCAGGAAGATCATGGAATCAGAGTGGGTTGGGTGGGAATGGGCCTTAAAGCTCATCTTGTTCCTATGGACACCTTCCACTATCCCACGTTGCTCCAAGCCCTGTCCAGCCTGGCCTTGGACAATTCCAGGGATCCAGGGGCAGCCACAGCTTCTCTGGGCACCCTGTGCCAGGGCCTGCCCACCCTCCCAGGGAACAATTCCTTCCCAATATCCCATCTATCCCTGCCCCTCGGCAGTGGGAAGCCATTCCCCCTTGTCCCATCATTCCTTGCCCTGGATGAGGAGATCCAGATCATCTCTTTTCTTGGCTTGTGAGCAACTTTGAGACAGGGGGAGCTGCAGCCCTGCAGATGTCTGGGAATGCTCCAGGTGATGCAGAGGGGAAACTGAGGCTGCAAATCCCAGGGAAGCAGAAGCAGGAGGTGATGGCACTGCTGGCACACCAGGCCTTACAATAAATGAGAATAACCCAGCTTTGGGCACTGGCTGCCAGCAGCTCCTGTGTCTTTTGTCACAGGATGGGCTCCTTCCTCAGCAGACACAATGACATTTTTCAGTGCACTAAGCACTCTCTGCAGGACTGATCTCTATCCATCTGAGTTCCTTGCTATAATCTACTCTAACAATTATCTGGAAGTCTCTGCATAATCTGTCTGGTTTTAGAATGACTTTTTTTTTTCCCAGGAAGCTGCGATAAACCCATGAAATTTGATATTTCTGCTGTGACAAAGGCATGAAATGCATGAGCTTTGATCATGAATTGCATGGGCCCTCTGCTTACAGTGTGGCACTCCAGCCAGATGTCACAGAGCTTGTTTTAGCAACACAGAACTCAGTCCTCACTGCTATGGGAACGTTTCACTGTTTCTGGAGTGCCCTAGGCTTTCTGCATGGGACCCAGGCAGTGGGATTTGCAGAGGGAATCAAATGTTTTCCCAGCTGATCCCTTAAGAAGTGATGCTTATTTCTAGGGGAATTCATCCCTGGGATCTGCCCAGCACCTCTGGGAATTGGGATCCACATGCCACAACCCCCCAAGCACCTTTAGCATTTTGCCCACAGCATGTGAAGTGACTTTTACAACCAGGTCCTGATCATGTTCCTTCTTTCAGGCTGTCTGCAGAGACTTCAGGAAGGAGCATGCAAAGGTCAGACCTATCCATGTCCCGGGGCAGGCAGACAGCAGGGATATTCTAATGGATCCACCAGTTATTTATTTTCCTGGAAGAAATAAATGTCTGTACAGCCTGTGCCCAGCCCAGCAGTTGTAAGTGCTCTGCTGGCACAGACAGGAGCCGTGCTCTGAGCAGCCCGGGAGCTGGTTATTATCTCTGGTGAAAGCACCATGTTCCAGCACTGGAAGGAAATCAATACTCTGATGGTATCCAGCCTCCTTCCCAACCTGCTCCCACAGAGAGCCCCGGGAATGTTCCACGGAGCACAGCAGAGTCCCCAAACTATTCGGGCTGAGCCAAGAGCAGTGGGTTAGGCAGAGGTTGGAAATGGCTTCCACACCCTCCCCGTTCCCCAGCTTTAAGACTACCCTGAGGTTTTCATTTATTGGGGAATTCGAGCTGCGTTGAAGGGACCTTCATGCTGGCACATTCATGCCAGAGCTTGTAGGGCATAAGGGGAAGGTCTGTGCTGATGTCTGTGGGGTTTTCCTGCGTGGTGCAGGGGGATGAAGCATCCTGTGGCTCTGGAAGGACTGAGGATTTGTTACACTGTCAGGGTGGATTCCCAGAAATGATAAGGGAGCTGCTGGTGGAGACAATTACGGGAGGCTGAGGCCTCAGTGATAAGGGCAATTGCTTTAGGAACAGAAGGATGTGGTTTATCACAGAATGGTTTGGGTTGGAAGGGACCTTAAAGCCCATCCAGTCCCACCCCCTGCCATGGGCAGGGACACCTTCCACTGTCCCAGGGTGCTCCAAGCCCCGTCCAGCCTGGCCTTGGACACTGCCAGGGATCCAGGGGCAGCCCCAGCTTCTCTGGGCACCCTGTGCCAGGGCCTCTCCATACTCCCAGGGAATGATTTCTTCCTCACACATAATCTAAATTTCTTCTCTTTCAGTTTAAAGCCATTCCCCCTTGTCCTATCACTATCTGCCTTTGCAATTAGTTGTTCTCCAACTTTTTATAAGACTCTTTAAGTACTGGAAGGCCACAGTGAGGCCTGGCCTTATGGACATGGCTGCTTTTAAACCTCCAGGGACTCTCCTGGAGGCACTGCTCCAGAAGGAAATGTGTCTAACCCTTCCATGGAATGGAAATAAATAAAAGAAGGAAAAAAAAAAAGAAATCTTTTCATGTTCAATAAAGAATTTATCCAAGATTTTTAAGCTACCTGCTGCCATAGCATCACTTCAGTGGGCCTACAGAGATGAGGGAGCCTTGAACTTCCCTGACCACAAGTGGCTGCACACTTTAGGGCAGACACTGAGCTGTTGTTCACTGTCCCAGCCCAGATGTGCACTAGCAATGAGCTCTGTTTTGTCTACTGGCCTGCAGTGGCTGACCCCACACTCCCTGCTGGGGTAGTCGTTGTCCCACTCAGTGCTTCCTGGAGGGTTTGATGCACCAGGCGAACGGGGTCCAACACTGCTCTGAAACTCAGACGAAATATGGGAGAAGTCCTGCGGGGTGGAGAGGAAAAGGAGGGTTACAGGAGCATACAGAGCAGGAGAACTGCAGATGTAATAACAGTGCATAATCACATTTCCAGGCATTGTCCCCAAAAGCTGGCAGTGCAGAGCACAGGAGGAGCCCCAGGGACAGAGCAGGGCCCAAGCCCAGACCACGGTGCCGGTGCAGCAACACATTTTACATCACTTTTCCCTGCTCTTTTTGTCAGGACCTCCCTCCTCGGGGGGTGGGAATGGCTGTGGAGGGCACACAGCCACAAAAGCCTTTGGGTTTTTTGCAGCCTGGCCACCAAAGCCAGTGTCCCACTTGCAGTGCAGCTCAGCTCCTGTGCTGTGCTGAGTTACCCATCCCAGTGCTCAGGAACAAGGGACAGCCACACGAACAACACTGTCCCCACGAGCTGCCACCACTGGCACTTCAGCAAGGACACTGAGGGGCTGCTTTAGCTGAAAGCTGATCAGTTTTCCCCATTTTTTGGGTTTAATTAAATTTATATCCATTAGGCAATGTATATAAACCAGATTCATGGTATTTACCTGACAAGGAATATGATTTTTTTTCCAAAATAGCCAAATTAGGGCAATGTGGGGTGTTTTTTTTTTATTTTTATATAAATAAAAATCACAAAATAAATATATAAATAAAAGTCACAAAATGCTGCCCTCAGCAACAGCTCCTACCCCAATGAGTGATTGTGAGGATCTCCTATAATACTATCACCAAATTACAGAGCCACTTTTCATTGTGCAGAGCTAAAGGCCAGTCCCTGTGCTGGAGAAGTCACAGGATCATTTAGCTTGGAGGAGACCTCCAAGATCATCGAGTGCAACCATTCCCCCAGCACTGCCAAGCCCACCACTAGCCCATGTCCCCAAGTGCCACCATCCACACATTTTTTGAATGCTTCCAGGAATGGTGACTCCACCATTTTTCTGGGCAGCTGTTCCACTGCCTCAAAACCCTTCCAACAAAGAAATTTTCCTTAACTTTCAATCTAAACGTTCTCTGGCACAACTTGAGGCCGTTCCCTCTCCTCCTGTCCCTGTTCCCTGGGAGCAGAGCCCGACCCCCCCGGCTGCCCCCTCCTGTCAGGGAGTTGTGCAGAGCCACAAGGGCCCCCCTGAGCCTCCTTTGCTCCAGGCTGAGCCCCTTTCCCAGCTCCCTCAGCTGCTCCTGGGGCTCCATTCCCTTCTCTGGGAAGACTCCCTTGGGAACCCCAACACCCACCAACCCCAAACCCCCGAGAGCCCTGAGCACCCACCTGCTGGCCGGGAGGCGAGGCGTTCATGGGGGGCTGTACCTGTAGTGCCATGGGGGGGGACAGGAGGGGCTGCTGGGGGACCTGCTGCATGCTGAGGGGCTGGCTGAGGAGCGAGCTCTGCGGGTGGTGCAAGGACAGCTGCTGGTGGAGCGGGGGGCTGATCTGGAAGGAGGGCGGGGGGGAGGCACTGATGCTGGGCAGCAGGGGCTTGGAGGGCAGGGTCCGGGACAGCCCGGCGTGGGGGTGGCCACGGTAGCTCTGCAGGTCCGACGGGGACAGGAAGGAGCCCAGGCCGGGGTAGGGCGAGGAAGCCTGCGGAGGCATCGGGTACATGGGCTGCTTGGGGGGGATCATCTTGGAAGGGGGGTTGCTCTGGGTGCTTTTCGTCTCCCCCTGGTCAGCTGAGCTCTGTGGGAAAACAGAATGGAAGGTGGTGAGGCAGGGAAAGAGGAAATATCGATATGCATCTCCAGATACCCATCTGTCCAGATGAGCTCCCCGTGGATCCTGCTCGTCTCCCACCTGCCAGCACATGAACTCCCAGCCCTGCAGCAGCTGGGTGGCCACAGGCTGGGTGCAGCATCCTCATCTGGAAAACCAAAGCCCAGGAACTCAACCTGCCTTTGGCAGAGCCCGGAGCATCAGGGGGAATGAACCAGTGCAGAGGCAAAGTGCTCACCAGCAGCTCACTGCTTTGGGTGGGTGACAAATCCCTGCTGCTTCCAACAGAGTACAAATGGGTCTACAAACCCTCTGCTTTCCCCACCCTGTGCATTCCTGCAGCCCTGGCGGGTCTGAAACACACGGGACAGTGGTGGCCTCATTTTGGCAGGGAGAAGAGAAGGACAAGGGGAAGTTTTCTGGGCTGGACAATGAGGGTTTTGTCCTGTGATGGGCTCTGTAATGATACTCCTGATCCTTTCTCACCCAGCAGCCAGGACCACACTGAGCTGCTTTGCTCAAAGCAAAGTTTTGCAGAAGAGTAGCTGGAGAAATTGGGAAGAAAACAAAGCCACAGAGCACGTGCCTTCATGACTTCCACGACTCCTGCCCCACACTGCTGCGAGGCACATTCAAGGCAAGGCCCTCAGAGGCTTCCAGAGGGACCGACAAGAGTTTTAAATCCCCAACAAGTCCTTCTCATCCCCTTTTTCTGTCCTTGCTGCTGTTCTGTTGAGAAGTTGGCAGCTACTGCTCTGCATGGGGGCTCTGAGCCTTTCCAGCTCACCACCACCACACGGATCCTGCAGAAGATGGGTGATTTTGGAGGTCACATTATGTCCCAAGGCAGCTGAATGTGATGATTAAGCTCTGAGGGTGTGGTGTAGTACCAAGGAGAAGATCTGAAGGGAGATCACTCATTACCCAAGGGCAGTATCACCCCTGAGCCAGGAATATTTTGAGCTCTACAGGAGCCACCCCAAATTCACAGGCAGCAAACGCCTGTGTCCCCTCTCTGGAGGTGTGGAGGAGGGCAAGCTGTGAGGTCCCTTGGGGTGGGCATCCATGTCTAGGAGACTGGGCCCATCACTGCTGCCCAGTGTGGTCTTGCAGCACTGGGAGTCCCTGTATGAGCCTGAAATGCCCTGAAATTTCACTGTTAGGCACTGGAATGGGCTCTCTGGGTTTGACCTGGCTGTGGTGTGTTAAGCACCCACGTGCTCACATCTCATCAACCCACAAGTTATGGGTCTTACTCCGTATAACTTCCCAAAAACTCCTTTAAACTCCCTAAAAATCTGCCCTAGGCTGAGCATGCACAGGAGAAGCAACACCTGGTGTCCTGAGCAGGTGGGACAGCCCGAGTGCAGGGAGCAGGGTGCAGCAGGATGCGGGTACCAGTGAGCCCAGTACTGGGTGTCACCTTCCCCTGTGCCCATCCCTGATGTCACCTTGTCCTCCTGACCCCTTTGCTGCACTCACACCCTGAAAGCAGGCAAGGAACAGTGGGGACAGGCAGCAGGGACCCCTCCACCCCACACAGGGACACTGATGGAACCTCCTCTGCTGCTGAACCCATCCAACGTGGGGTCTCACTGCAGGGCGCTAAAGGCAGATGACAGCCCAGCTCCTGCCCTAACCGTGCTGCAGAGCCCCTCTTTCAGCCCCTTGGGAAGGTGCTAATGCTGGTATCAGTTCTGATATCACAATTACATAGCGTTTCTGATAAATTTGCTCCTCCCTGTGAGTTGTAACCCGTCCGTGAGTGTGGCTGTACCTTGGAGACGAGGCTGGCCCGGTACGCAGCCAGGGCTTTCAGGTACTCCTTCTTGGCAGCTTCTGTTTTCCTCTTGTATGCCTGAAAGGACCAAGGAGTGGATAATCATTAATAGAGGGCACAGGGGGCTGCTGGGCTTGGCTGCACCCCACCTGCTCAGTGGGACCCCCTTCACTGGGGCCGTGTGCACGAAAAACTCATTTCTGCTGCAGAGGAATTCATCCCAAACCAAGCAAATGAAGCCCCTGGATTGGACCATGCTGGGATTTTTGGTGGCATCTCTGGTCAGAGCGGTCTGTGTATTTAATAGGAGACACTGAGTCTGACTTTATAGGGTGAACACAGTGAAATCTCTTCCCAACAGGAAGCAGAGTAAAGAGTGACCCACGCTCTTGGAAGAGCAAGACAAAAGCCAAAATCCTCAAATGACAGGACTATCTTCAAAGTCCCTTCCAACTCAATCCATTCTATGATTCTGTGATGATGACTAGCTTAAAAACAGGTGAAACATTCAGAATTCCTAAACTACCCATTTGTTTTCTTGGCTTTCCCAATATTAATTCTTTAGAGCTCAAAACTCCAGCTCTTCTCTGCATCCTGGACAGCTGGGAACTGCTTTCTCATCTTATAAAAGCTGAGATTTTTGCCTCATCTCATGACTTGGTGAGCTGGAGCTTGCAGGGAAGCAGGAGAGTTTGATTCTCTTAGAAAAAAAAGAAAAGATTTGGAAGAGCGAATTAGGATTTATTCTTCCATCTCTCCCCATAATGAGAGATGCCTCTTGAGCATATCAGTGCTGGTCCCCTTCCTGCCTGGATCCTGGTCCTCCACATGGAGGTGAAGACCTTCCATAAAACAGTGGTGTGATCCAGCCCCCAGCAGAGGGTCCCTGAAGGGTTACACAGATCAACTGAGTAAGCGAGAGGAGCATTTTAAAATGGAATAAAAATTTCAGGATAAAGGCAGAAACTCCCAGGAAAAATACCCACCAACCCTCTTCTCCACTGGAAACTCAAAAGCCTTCCTCAAGTGGTGCATTGAAAGTTGATTTCAATTAGAACAGATTTGCATGTACTTAATTCAGCTTTAAAACCGACAACAGCTTTCAGCGATTGAAACGCTGAAGCCTCATGGGCACATCCTCTCTCCAGGATGATTTAGGTTGGAGATTGGGAAAAATTTCTTCATGAAAAGGGTTGCCCAGCCCTGGAACAGGTTGCCCAGGGAAGTGGTGGAGTCACCATTCCTGGAGGTGTTTAAAAGGCCTACGGGTGTGGCACTTGGGGACATGGTGGCCTTGGCAGTGCTGGGCAAACAGTTGGACAGGATGATCCTAAAAGTCTTTTCCAACCAAAACAATTCCACAATTTTATGATTTAGCTCATTTCCCCTGCAAATTTCCATGGCCCTGGCAGCACCCCAGACTCCCTCCCAACACTGACCTCTGAAGGGAGAGTAATCTTCCAGAAGTTGAACTGAATGTGAATTTAAAATCAGTACAGATAAATCCTATTAAAAATGGATTGAAAGCCTTATTTTCATTGCTAAATCACAGTGAGGCCTGTAATGAAACATTTTTACTCGACACACTGGAGGTCTCAGACAGCAATTTTCTGAAATGAAGCATTTCCCTAAGTTTGTCTTTGGCTTTATGGTATTCAGGAAATATTATATTTGCTCCATTCAGAACAAAATTACTTTTCAAAATGTCAGCCTGAAGAAGAGTTTGCCTGTGAAAAGCAACTATTTCTTCAAACTGTATCAGTTCCCTTAATAAAAGCTATTACCTTTCTCTACAATTTCCACATCTTTTATTATAGAATCAAAGACAGGTTGGGTTGGAAGGGACCTTAAAGCTCATCCAGTTCCATCCCCCTGCCATGGGCAGGGACACCTTCCACTGGAGCAGGTTTGTGCCCATACAGCAACACAGAATTTACTGTATCCACCAGCTCTGCTGCTGGATGCTCTTAAACGTGGTATCTGATGCTCTCACAGCAATGGAACAAGAATTCCTGTATCTCAGGCCAGTGTTTAAGAGTGGCCACAGCTGGATGCTGATCTATGGAGGACATATTTAATTATTTTTTGTCTGTAACAGCAAAACACAAGAGTGGTTTTACAATTTTTTTTTTCCAGGACGGTGGGAAAACAAAGTATCCAGAGTTATGCAGAGACAAATTTAATTATTAGCAAGATTTGCCTGGAGAAAAACCTGCCATTTCTGGACAGGGCAGGTAAATGAGACTTCCTAAACCTAAATGTAAATAAATGAATAACCAATAAAGTCTGTGCCTGTCTTCATCCCCATCACTTGCTTTTCTTGCTCAACCCTTTTTTTGTGCCACTCTTCATCTGTCCTTGTCTCTTTTAGAGCACGTGGATCTCCCTCATATTGGGATGTGCTGCTGGGTGGGGTCTGGTGCAGCAGGACTGGGAAGGGGCAGCCAAGTGGCTCATTCTGAAGGGAGAGGGGGTTGCTCCAGGCAGGAGCCTCTGTGCTCCTTGGGCCAGCCCCGGCTCAAGCCTGGCCACGAGCAGGGCAGCCAAGAAGGGTGATGGGGTGAGCTGGGGGATTGTGTCTCTGATGTTTGTCTGGTGAACTGGAAGCTCTGGAAGATTCCTGGTGGATTATCTCGGTTTTAATCATAGAATCCCAGAATGGTTTGGGTTGAAGGGACCATTTTGATCCAGCCCTGGCAGGGGCAGGGACACCTTCCACTGTCCCAGGCTGCTCCAAGCCCCAATGTCCAGCCTGGCCTTGGACACTTCCAGGGATCCAGGGGCAGCCACAGCTTCTCTGGGCACCCTGTGCCATCACCCTCATTGTAAAGAGCCATCCCTAAGGGTCTCCTGTTGGGAATTCTGCAGTCCTGCCCTGCACATGGGGGCTTCCTGCACCCACACAGGGCTCCATGAAGGACACTGAGCTGTCTGTCCTTGGGGAATCACCACGCTGACGTGGGATCCAAACAAAACTCCTCACAAATCCTCTGTGTAAAGGCAGCTCTAGCGCAGCATTTATAACCTTTAAAATTTTAATTTAAACATTGACAAAACCACGTTACTTCCTAATTAAATCCCATTTTCTCCCAGGGATTTTAATTTTGAAGTAATTTATCAGATTTAAGGATCCTCAAAACATTTTGCATGTTTTTCTTCCTAACCTGCCATGCCCACTGATTTATTTTCCTTATTCATTAGCAGGAGGATTCATTAGTCATTAAGTGAGTGGGTGGGTTGGGGAGCGGGGGGGGAGGAAGCAAAAATGGTTAGTGATTATGAAAACAAAAAATCAGAGCTGTAAGAAGCATATGTTGGGATCGTAATCCTGACACCTCTGTGTCTCAGCAAAGCAGCCAGTAATTGTACCGTAATGAAATGTTCTTGTTTGATAACCAGTTAATTAGAGAAGACAATTATCGCAAACCCCGCTGACGCCCACGAGCGGCTCCGTGTCGTGCAGGCACTGAGTGACAGCTGGAGCTGTTATCCGTAACCTCTGCAGCCCAGCCCTCCTGCTCCGGCAGGAACGCTGCTTCCCAAGCCTGGGGAACGATGGGAAGAGCTCAAACTCTCCCCCAAAAAATCAAGGGGCGCACTGACCCCAAGTGGGAAGGTCTCTGCTGCAATCCCAGGTGGAGTTTGGGGTGTTTAGCTTCAAAAAAGAGGTAGAACATCAGGAGACAACGGATGGGAAGTGCAGGAAAGGTCTCCAGGAGGAAAGCTGGGAGGGAAGACCAGGAGGAGCCACCACAATGCAGCAAAGGAGGCATGGAGTGATCCTCTGCATGTAGGAAAAGAGGCAAAATAGGCTTAAATTGTACCAAGGGAAATGTTGGGTAAGCACGGGGAAGCCTTGGGAGCAGTAAGGATAATTAAGCACGGGAAGACATTGCCGGGGGAAATGTGTAATCTCCACCACTGAGGGTTTAGGAACAGATTAGGAACACATCCATCAGGAATGGCTTAAGTAGAGATGATCCTGACTTCAGGCAGCAGTATGGTCTGGTTGACCTCTTAAGTCCCTCCTTGCCCTCCTTTCTATGATTCCATGACTGACTTTTTTTCTTCTCCTGAATGTGTAAATTTGGGTTTTATTCTGCTTGTAAATCTGCAGGGTTTTTCTTGTAACCATTGTACACTTTCCTGCAAGGTATTGAGTCTTGAGATCACCATAACTTATGGCTTATTCACAAGATAACTCAAAGCACATCCTCCCGGCCACATTTGCCCTTCTCTCCACACATCCATCCCACAGAGACTGGAAAGGCAAATAGGAAACATGGACACATTATCCCTATTCCTTCCCAGCTCCTCCTCACCTCCTTGCACCCTCCTCTGTATCCCCTTCTTGGGCAAGACTTACTCTGTCCCCGCCACCATTAAAACCAACTAACCCAAGCCACACGTTCAGAATAAAACCTGTGGTCTGGATTGTAAGTCTTGAGGTCAACATCCCTGAGGATACCTGCAGGGAAGACCCTGGCTATGGGAAGTATTTGCACGGCTTCAGGAGAGTTCCTGCTTTATCCTTGTGGAGACACAGTGCTGTGAAGCAATTCCTTTGGAGAGTGAATGGAGGAGCCTGTAATGAAGCAGGAATTACCATTGGTTAAAGCATCCTGAGAGATTCCTGCTCTCCACTGCCTCGGCTTCCTGGGGTGTGAGTCATCCCTCGCTCCATGTGAGGGCACAGCCGTGTTCCCAGGACAATCCACTACAGATTCCAAAGGGAACAGGAGGGTGACAGATCCAGACCCTAACCTCCAATGAAAACCATACACCGTTCACCCTCCAAACCTCTGATCTTGCACTCCAAGAAGAAAAGTAACACTTGTGGAGCTGTTAAGAGCACATCTGACCTTTCACATCCTCCCCATCGTTATCCTGCTCTCCACCAGACCTCTCCTGAAGCCTTGTTTGAGATTGGTGCTCTGATCCCTCTCTGGTGCATGGCTTTCCTCAATGCCCAGAAGATGCTGAAACCTCCTTCCAGGGCAGGGCAACTGCTTGGACCCTTCCAGCCCCTCACTGCCCGGGCTTTGGGGCTGCAGGAGGAAACTTCATCCCGTGGTGGCTCTGGCGCTGACAGCTCGGTACAAAGCTGGAACTGGGCAGGTTGTAGCATGGCTGTTCCCATGGGATCTCTCCCCTCTGGTGGCTCTTCCATAAAACAGCTTTACAACTGGCCCACGATGCCTCTGTCCCACCGCAGACACCTGCAGTGTCCTGTCAGCAGCTGCTGTGTCAGGTTCAATGAGCAGATGGATCTGATTAAATGGGTGATCTATTACTTTCTGCTGAGCAGGCAATCCTTCTGCTGGGTAATTTACCCCTGGAGTGTGACTTTATCCCTGGAGCTGTGTTGTTCTCCAGGCTGCGCATTTGTGTGGTTCAAAATCCCACTTGCATTTGGCCACGGAGTCGCTCAGCATTACTGAACTGCTCCTGGTGAAGCACGAGCAAGAGCTCATCTCTGGTACCTTTGTGTCCTCAGGGAGCGCCCACACTCAAAAACTCAACTGAAAATGCTGGTTTTGTCCATTCTTTGCTCATTTCAGATGGGAAGTCCTGTGTTAGCCAAGGGTTCACTCAGCAGATTGCTCAGGAGCTCCTTGATTGCTCTGCTCTCAGTTCCCAGGGTCTGTGGAAGCACCGGCCCAGTGCTTTGACTTTGTGGCTGGACTTGCTGGTGAAAAGAAGCTGGTTCCAGAGACTTCTGCAACTGCCACCTTGGCATTGATCTCTGTGCTCTCCATCCTTGCCTGGCTCCTCTTCACCAAAATACAGCAGGGAGCAGGGAGGTGCTCAGAGAGGGACGAACAGAAATTGGCAGAGGAGATTGAATCCCCCCAGTGACTTCTCTGGGGAGTCTCCAGGCTTGTCACCCCCAGGAAATGCCCCTGAGGGAGGACAGCCACCAGGGCTGGTGTCACCTGCTCTTGAGCAGATCTGGCCCATGGTGGCCCTGTGGAAACAGGAGGGGGCTGTGGGTGGCACAGCCTGGGAGCGGGCTGACAGCACTCTGTCCGTGCCAGGGGAAAATCCTCCTAGGAAATTAGCAGAGCTTGCTCCAATCTAGTGCTCAAATTCTTCTAATTTCCGTCAAACCAGGCAGCCCTTTGAAACCTTGCTGGGGAACGCTGCTTGAGATCTGCTAATGGAAAAAACTCCCACCGAGGCACAGGATTCTGGAGCTGGGACCTGGAGCTGCAGGCAGATTCCTCTGACAGGTACCCCATTGGATGCTAATGGCTGAATTAGCATTTCACTCTGCAGCAAAGTCGAAGCTATCTCTACAGGAACAGCTGCTAAACTATTTGCAAAGTTCAAAGAGGATGTATTAATATTTTTTTTTTTTCTCCGAGTCACATTCTTCAGATTCCTGTGTAAGCTCCTTAGGAAGGGCCATGCCAGCTGTTGAAGAATGAAGATTACAATGTCCTGCTAACGCAGCGCTGGGGATATTCAAGGTATTGTTATTTATTCCTATTCTACAGCCACGCTGGAAGGGGTTAAAATGGGGAAGAAAACGGTGCTTTGCCGAACAGGTGTCCTTGAGCAGTACCCAAGGACACGGAGATTGCTAATCCTGTATTCCACAGCATGATCAAATCACCAGGCAACAGATATAAATAAAAAAAGGCAGGAAATAAGGAAATTTAGATACAAGTGTGTCAGAGGGAAAATGAAGATTCATTGTGAAGAGGCTGAGAAGAGAAGAAGAAGAAGGAACAAAATGACAAAGCCACAAATGATAAACCAGTAAGAACAAAAGAAAGGCGGGAGAAAAAAGCCTCTCTGTGAAATGCATGTCTGTGACAGCAGCAGCCAAATCAAAGATGCTGCTAGATTATATGGTTTCTTGCATAATATGCATTCTGGTTCCCTCTCTGTGTTTGTCTTTCAGCTGGTGCACAGGGAGAAAAAAAACCCCATATCTGAAATGGGACGTGAGCAACCTTTATTTTCCTTGTTTCATCAGGAGGAGAAAGCAAATTTGCTTTGTGGGAGCAGCAGCACCTGCTCAATGGCAAATAAATAGCTACAGCTTTGATATTACAGTGCGTGTAATCATTAGCAGCACAAATGGCAGAGGATTAACCCTCTGTGTGCTGGCCAGGGCTACCTGGCAAAGGGGTGGCATGTCACTGCTGCCAGCAGAAATGCTCCAGGAGGTGTCTGTGGAGAGGGGCTGGGGCTCTGGATGGGGCACAGGACCACCCTTCCCAGCCCAAGGCACTGGCTGGCATGGCTACAAGCCACCAGTGCTGGGCTTCCCTCAGCCCTGTGGCACTGGCACGGGGGCCACCCCACCTCTGTGCCCCCCCTGAGTGCAGGATGGAGCTGGGAGGGATGGATGGACACAGGACAGGCACAGCAGGAACGTGCCAGGGGCTGCTCACATGTGGGGGGAATCACAAAATGCCCTGGGTTTATGGACCAGCTTCCCTGGGACCCCCTCCCGGGTTGCTCCCTGCCTGCTGCTCTCCCACAAGGTGGGAACCAAAGCACACCCAGGACTGGGCCCACCCTGGCCCTGCTGGAAGGCACAGAGAAAGGTTTGCAAAGCTCATCTGAAGCAGAAACTCCGGTGGTGTAAAGAACTGCTCAGTAACTGTGTGGTGGGGCTGGGGTCTGCACCTCTGGAAATCCAAGTGCGGGACCAGCTCCAGAGCAGATCCTACAGCCTCAAATCCACCCTTTCTTAAGCTAGGAAGAGGGGAAGTGTTCTTTAACTACAACTTCGGTCATAATTGAGCCAAAACATCCAGACTTGGCTCCTGCTTGCCTGCTGTGCCACCTCTGTGTTGGCTTTTCCCCAGGTTGTCCTCTGCACTGCTTTCTGCAGTGAGGACATGAAGCCACTGTGGTCAGCAAAGCTAAGAGCAGTGTCCCTGATGAAACACTTCCTTTTTCCAGCTTTTCCACCCCTTCCCAGAGCACAATCCTGCCTGCTGATGGGCTGACCCACAGTCTGGTGCAGCCATGTGGCAGGCTGGACTCCCAGGTCGCAGCAGGATTTTGGCCAGCCTGGCTGTGCTGCTCGGTCACCATCCCCTCTCCAGATGTGCCAGGAGAGCATTTGGAATGCCTGCTGGCCTTCATTGGGAATGTGTGCACCGTATCCTGCAGCCCTGAGGCAGGAAACACCTACAGGACAGCCCAGGCACTTGTTCTCACATATTAAAGGCATTTTAAAATTTTCTTTCCCTTTTTCCCTTTCCATTGCATTGCCTCATGAACCTAAAAAAAGCTTCACCAGGGCTGCTGGCAGAGGAAAGCAAACAGGGGCTAAACAAACTCTCCTTCAGCCAGACACTTCCACAGTGAACGTGACACCTCACACAAACCAGCCACAGGGTCCCAGATCCAAAGAGAAATTGTGTCCCTCCAGCCAGAGTCCCGGGCAGGGAGGTAACTGTTGTGGGAGAGAAGTATTCAGCTGGAGACAAAGCCAGGAAGTTAATATTTAAGCATTCAGACAAGGAACAAATGACTTAATTAAATCAATTACAGAGGGAGAAATGGAGCCACTTAGAAAGCGTGTGTAAAGAGACGGCGAGGCTGCTGCGAGCTCATAAAAGAGAAGGAGGAGGGAGAGTTAGCAGGGAAGATAATCGGGCTGGTTTAATCCCCGCTGTTAATTAAGAGCTGAGCGTTTGCAGGGCGCTGAGTCAGGGTCGCAGCAGCGCTTCCACCCTCTGAACCACGCTCAGTGCCCGAACTGTGGCAATGTTTGTGACCAGGTGGAGAAAAGGAGGGGCAGACTGAGGTGCTGGGAGGGATGCAGGCAGGAGGAAGACGTGGCATAAAGCTTTTCCACACTCCTGAACCTCCCACACCCTGAACCAACAGCACAAACCCAGCCCCTATCCTGCATCTTCCCAGGGCTGGGGTCACCCTCCTGACCTTCCTCCCCTCTTCAGGTGAGGAATTTCTACCTGCATGATCCTACAGTGATTCACCCCAAGAGGAAAAAAGGGAGCAGCAAAAGGGCTTTCATCCCTGAAGATCCTCTGCTCTTATTCCTGACTCAGTGTGGGGTAGAAATCAAGGCTATTTCCTAGCAAAACTTCCAGTTAAATGACTTTTTCCCTCCCTGCTGCTCTCTCCCCAGATGAAGCTGCTTCCAGTGCTGGCCATGGACACTTAACTGGAGCTGTGGCCAGACTCTGGGAGAAGAGCTCCCAGCTAAAGCCTGTTTGGGTCCAGGACACATCACACACTCTGTCAGATCTCACTCTGCCTGATAAAAAGCCATCCTTGCTCTGGGAAGTGTTCCCTGAGGTTCTCTCAACAGGCAACAAGCAATTACAGGCTTTTGTAACTGACTCAGCAGCAACCAAAGAGGGAAAGCAGGACCTGGAATTCTCCACATGAAGCAGGCGGAAAGTGGCTGACAGCTTTGGGGCAGGAAGGTTTCCTCTGTGAGGCCACTTCAGACATCTCCTTCTGAAGCTTTGAAAGCCTGAACGTTGGATTTGAAGCCAGCAACACAGGGAGTTAATAGTGTTGAGCCAGTTGGCTGTCACTCCTTGTAAGTAAATAAGCAAATACAAACCCATCTCCCATCTCAAGCTGTAAAACCCCGTGTCAGGGAAAGGCCACCGATGGCTTTGCAGAGTATGGGCTTATCAAGAATAATTAGTTGTCATAAAAATTTGCTCTTCCCCACACAACAACAGCAATTTTGCACAGTGGGCACTTCAGCGGCGCTCCTGAAAACAGTCTTTGGTCCTGCACTTCAGCCTGTGGAAGCCCCTGGCCATGCCCTGAACACGCCTGGGGAGACGCTCTGCACTGTGGAAATACACATTTCAACAGCTGGAGGACAAAAATGAATAACTCAGTAACTCACTTGCTTTTGTTCTTCTCCCAAACTGTCCCACATTGATGCCACGATTTTCGACACGTCCCCAAAGGTGGCGTTGGGGTTTTGCCCTTTGATGGCTGCTTGTGTGTCTCTGAAAAACAGGGCGTAGGCCGAAACAGGCTTCTGGGGCTCATTGGGGTCCTTCTTTTTCTTCTTCTTTTGGCTTTTGGGCTTTTTGCCCAGGTCTGTTGAGGGTCTTTTCTCTCCAGTAGCCTGTAAAACCAACAGAGGAACCTTAGCAGTCAGCTGGGAGTGGTTTGATACAAGTGCCTGCTACAGCTACGGAGCCAAGGAGATGAGAGAGGGAATGGGAAGTGGAGAGGTCCCAGTGTGGAGAGGGGAGCAGCAGCCCTGGGGGTCTCTTTGTCCCCCAGGAGCCTCTTGGATCATTGCACAAACTGCTGGTGGGTGCCTGAGCCTGCCTTGGTGCCTCCTGGCAGACCAGCTCATAGCTTGGGTTCTCCCCTTCATCCCAGTTCCAGATCTGGGGCTTTCCAGACACTCATTGTCGGTCAATCTCCTTCCCCACCCTCCTCCCCAGCTCACTCACTCCTTGATCCACTTCTGGGACCTCTCCAAATGCCTGTCTTCCCAGCTGGATTGCTTTAGCGGTCCATGAATTTGCCAAACCTGGCTGCCACATGGTTTCTGATTTCCATCCCAGTGAGCCCCCTTTGCAAGCTGCTCCTGACTTCCCTCACCTCCCCATTCCAGGAGGGCTGTGAGCACTGACCAAGCAACACCAGGATCACATTAACCATCACACCAGGGCCACCCAAAATTTGCTCCATCCTGCTAACATGTATGTACCCCTATCCAGAAAAATATCCAGGAATTGAACTGCTTTAATTGTATGAATTAAATGCTTTGCACGCACTGTTCACTCTTACGACTGATCTGGGTGCAGCAGGATGACCAGGAGTGGCTGTGTCCACACTCAGTGCCCAGTGGGTGTTGGAACTCAGGGGAGCAGGACACAGGGGACAGGAGCTGGACTTTGTGGCTGCTCAGTAAAATAGCAAGGCTGGAAACAAGGATGCTTCCACTGAAGGCAGCATGGAAAGAAGATCCTGTATCAGTCTCCCTTGGCAGTGTATTAGGAAGAGGTTCTTCCCCCAGAGGGTGCTGGGCACTGCCCAGGCTCCCCAGGGAATGGGCACGGCCCCGAGGCTGCCAGAGCTCCAGGAGCGTTTGGGCAGCGCTGCCAGGGATGCCCAGGGTGGGGTTGTTGGGGGGTCTGGGCAGGGCCAGGGGTTGGACTGGATGATCCTGTGGGTCCAACTCATGATATTCTATGATTCTATGAATACAGGGGACTGCAGAAGCCTCCATGGGAGGCTGTGCAAAGGAAGAGACCCCTGGAAAACACCTGGATACCCATCAAAGCTCTCAACGCATTAACTGTGGCCAGTGAAAGCTTCCACTACAGGGAAGCACCATTACCCTTATTTTATAGTGAAGGAAACCCAAAATACACCAGATGACAGAAAATAAAAGTACTGGCTGGATCTCTGCATCCTTGAGGGCAAACAGGACACCAGCCCCTCCACCTGCAGACCCCGAGCTCAAGGCACTACCATCAGCTGCACAGGTTGTTGAATTGCTTTGAAAGACACAGGTCTAAACACCAAGACCTTGTGAAAACTGTGCCTTCAGCTGAGCTGGGGACAAACAGCCTCTTCTCCTGATGGATTTGTCAATTTAAGCACGTGCTTGGCAGTGCCAGGATTTAAGAGGCTTCCCTTCAGCTGGCACAGGCCAGGCACGGGGAGGAAAGGGCAGCAGCGTTCCTGTTCTCCGTTCTGCGGCTCTTGACTGGTCATTAATTTCAGTATCAGCGCAGTGACATTTGTCAAACGGACAGTGACCATTAGTGAATGAGCAGAGAGACCAAAAGAATTGCATTTAATTTAAAATTGCCCAATTGGGCTTGAATGGGAGGCCTGGAGGTGAAAGGCCAGCTTATTAGAAGGGAAAAAAAATGCATGACAGGGCTTCAGCCCATTAGGAAGTGAGATGGTATTTTAACTAACTGTGATCCTATTTGATTCAGTGGAGTGCCGTGGGGGACCTGCTCCCACACAGCCACTGACCAAGCCAAGGAGCTGGAACAGCAGCAGCACAACCCCAGCCAGATTTACAGCTCAGGCAGCACCAAAGGGCACATGGGATTCAAGGCAAACAGGTGCTGCAAGGATGCCCGGAGCCACCAGTCCCCAGCAGGGAGCAGAGCAGATCAGGATTTGGTATTCATGGGGTTCTCCAGGTGTGATGTGCACCTGGGATGAGACAACAGCCTGGGCCTGGACCTCAGAAGAGGCTTGACTAACCTGAACCATGTTCATGGCTAAAATCAACCCCCAGTGAGCCAGTACCTCGCTGCCCCAGAGCATCTGCACCCGCAAGGGTCATCCCCATGGTCAAAGGGACCTGGGAGGCTCGGGCAGGGGGATGAAGAGCATGGTCACCCGCCCATAGTGGCCACCGGTGTTGGACCTGCCCTGGAGAGGCAGCAGAAGGTCTGTTTGATGGCAGATGGGGACTGGGGCAATGGTGTGAGCCCAGAAACTTGGTGCCTTCTTAGAGGTTGAACCCAGGAAGGGCTGAAACATGGACACTGTGATTTTAATAACTGTAGAGAGTGACCACTAATCCAGCTGGAAACTGGGCTGGAACCACCTCTCCCTTCAAGGCATGTGCACCCACCCCCAAGCTGTGAAGCAGGTAAAGGCACCAGTGAGGCTCAGAGACCTCTGAAATTCATAGGCTCCCTGGCTCAGAGGACCAGCTGGACCTCAAGGACCTGCTGGCATCAGACTCATTTCTTTAACCTGTGACCTTCTTGCTCACAAGATTAATTTCTGCTTGTTAGATGTCGTTTTGATGCCTTGTTGCAGAAAAGCCCTTAATGGCCATGTGGAACATGACTGATGGGTGAAGGCAGCAGCTGTGCAGACAGAGAAAGCAAACAGAAACCTGCAGGCCACAACGTGGGTCTGCTGCTTTCCTTACACTCAGCATCTCCTCCTCCATCAAACACATCATTCCCACCTGTTTGGGGGGGTCTACAGAGCAGAAGAATGAGGAGGGATTGCCTTAAGTATTAGGAAAAATTCCAATCTCTGCAAGTTGTCATCATCTGGACATCTCCAAACTCTTCCTATCCCATGGGCACCGCTGGCTTATGAAAACAGAAGATCCAACCTCAAAACTGTGATCCAAACTCAAAACACACTCCTGGGTGGCTGACAGGAAAGCTGGGTGATGCTGGTGGAGGCAGAGAGACAGAACCTGGTGTGTCACTAAACTGAAACTCATTTTCTCCTGACATGAAAGATTTCAGCTCCCAGGTCATTGCCTGGAGCTCTGTGACACAGGCTTTGGGAGATGGCAGACCATGGGATCCAGCAGCACAACCCATCCCACAGTGTCCCCCGAACATGGAATCACAGAGCTTGAAAAATTATATTTGTTTTTAACCTTGTGTAACCGTTCTTTTATAGTTTTATCCACTGAAGCTGTTTCTCCACCCACAGGAGCATTCTGCTTTGAAATGCCCCAATCTGAAGTGAAATCTGCCAATGGATGAAAAACTACAGGATTGATGGGAATCCATTTTCCTGGATTTCCATGAAGAGGGAAAGGTTTTTGTTCAGTCCTAGCATTTTCCTAGTTTTCCAGCCCGTGCACTGTTTGCTGCTCTGGTTATACACTCAAACTCTGTCACAACAGTCTCTTTTGGTGGGACAAGGTTACAGTACCAGTGCCTTGGGTCAGCACCTTCCAGGAGAAGGTTTTCCATGGAAGGCTTTAATCAGAGTCCCCAGGGAGCCCAGCAATTCACCTGCAGGCACAGAGGCACTGTGATTGCTGCAGTTTGCTCTCAGTAAATAACAGCCACAGACTCCTGGAACACAGCACGTGTTGTTTGGCTTTGCTGCTGCGTTTGGAGAGAGATTGACAATAACCAAGGTGTGCCTAAACCCCCAGGAATTCCTTGGGTTTGTTGGTGTCACACTCAGCAGCAGCTGTGTTGGCTGTAGAGACCACTTTGGGACATTGCTGACTACTTAAAACACCCCCTGGGTGAACTAAAAGGCAGAAGACTCTTCCTCTTTTAATTTCCATTTATTTCCTTAGCAAGCCATGTCCGACGAGCTCAGTTAAATACCACCATGAGCTCCTTTCCGGTTTCAGCCTCTTCTACCCACCACCAGAAATCTAATTTAGCTCCAAGCATTTGCAGACCCTTAGCCCTGAACCTGCTTTGCTCATCATAATCATCATCCCAGGAAATTCTGTAGCCTGATGGACCTGGTAAAAGGTGGAGGCAGAAGAATAACTCTGATCTCCAAACCTGCTGCGTGAGTGCCAGCCTGCTGTGCTGGGCCTCATCCTAGGCTGGGAACAGTGCCCTCATCCTTGGGAAAGTCTCCCACGATAGATATAAAAGTAAGACCAGAAGTCTTTGCTCTTTAGGACAATGAAAAACGCCATTCCCCGTTAAACCCGGTGCGACCGCACGTACCTTAAAATGCGACTCGGTCTCCTCTTCCTGAGTGGAACTGGAGGGAGATGGGGTGGCAGACTTGCTTCCTGGAGGCGAGGGGGAGCCGTGGGTGACTCCGCTCCGGATCCCCATCTGGGAGATGAGCTGGGACTGGCTGAGGGCGCCCATGGGGCCGCCCAGCATCCCGGGCCGGTTGAGCAGCGGCACTTGGCGGTTGGACTCGTAGGACGCGGCGTCCGAGTGCACCATCTCCTGGATCTGAGTGAGGAGGAGATCGCTGGTGACTACAAAATTCATTTATTTATTTGCCATACTGTCCAATCACTTTGAGACTGATTTATTGTTTAAATCATTCTACACAGCTGGGAAAGTCTTCCTTGCGCTCCCTTCCACACAAGGCAAGAGCTGGGCACCGTGCACCCATTGCTGTACCCATGAGGTGCTAAATCAGCTTTGTGTGTGGGTCTGTGTGCCCAGAAGGTGCCCCTACCTGCCTCAGGGACCACTGGTGGCTGGCACCTACCAGGGTTCTGAAAAAAAGGTTCACAAATGAGCAATTTATGGCCTAATCACCAGGAGAAGGGAAGGTCCTCCAAGCCTCATCCAACCTGGCCTTGGACACTTCCAGGGATGGGGAAGCTACAGATAGTGTGGGCAACCTGTGCCAGGGCCTCCCCACCCTCACAAGGAAGAATGTCTTCCTCATATCCCATCTAAACCTACCCTCCTAAAACTTAAAACCATTCCCCCTTTTCCCGTCACTCCAGGCCGTCGTCCCAAGTCCCTCTCCAGTTCTCCTGGAACCCCTTTACACCCTGGAAGGGGCTCTAATGTTTCCCCAGAGCCTTCTCTTCTCCAGGTGAACCCCCCCAGCTGTCCCAGACTGGCTCCAGAGCAGACGGGCTCCAGCTTTTGGAGCATCTTCATGGCCTCCTCTGGACTCACTCCAGCAGCTCCATCCCCTGTACACCAAGCAGCAAGTAAGGGATTAGATGAGATGATGAGATGAGATGAGATGAGATGGGATGAGATGAGATGAGATGAGATGAGATGAGATGAGATGAGATGATGAGATGAGATGAGATGAGATGATGAGGACAAACCCTGTTTTCTTCTGCACCATTTCCAGTTTGTACCATTTCCCCTGAAAACTCCATTTTCCCCCAGGATCCATCCTTGCTGATCTAGTAGAGCTTGGCTCCTGCACAGCCTCATCCAGCCATGGAGTGTGATGGAGGCAAACCCCATCTGAAACATTTTCCAGACTTTTCCCCTTTTACATTAATCTGATTAATGCTAAAATGAGTTTAAAGACCCAAGCTCCCAATCAGCCCTCTGAGGTGCAATCTCTCGTTAGCAGGGGAGCTTTGCCAACTCCATCAGCAGCACACACAGAGAAGGAAACCCAGGGAAGACCTGTGAGGGCTCCATAAGCTTCAGAGGACATAAATCCAAATGCAAACCCAGATTTACTGCTGCAGGTCAGCAATGAAGAGCTTTACACCACGCCCGACAGAATGTTCTGCTCTCCTTTGGACTCTCCATCAGTAGAGGAGCAGTGTCAGGGGAAAAGGTTTCCCTAGATCTGCCCTTTTTCTGTATTAATTGTGAAATGAAGGGATTTAACTCCCAGGAATTAAATATATTCCTGCATTTCAAAAGCATGAGTGTGGCTGAGGGGCCACGCTGAACCGCTGCCCTTGGCTTTGGTGGTGTCAAGGAGGCAGCAGGGCTGGCTTTGCTTAGAGGCACAGGGGCACAGAGCTTAACTGTGCTTCGGTTATGGGCACAGAGCTTGACTATGGCAAGGTTTTTGTGCCCTTAAAACCTTATTATATGTCCTTGAAACCTTATTATGTGCCGTACTGCAGAGCTCTGGCCTCTCCTGGTCACAAAGACATCCTGGCTGATGCAGCCATGGGGATGGACACCAGGCTTGGGCAGCACAGGAGGCACCAGAGAGGCAATTTGTGCATTAACAACTGAATTTGAAGAAGTCATGGGGATGGCCTGGGTGAGACAGGCAGCAACAGGGACCATGCAAGGTGGGGACATAGCACCCGTCTGCTGAGCAGCCAGCCATTCCCAAATTCCAGCCAAAAAATGTGCATTTGTCTTGGGTTTTGTCAGTTTAATCCAGACCTTTCATGTTGGAGAAGATCTGCCAGCTGCTAAGGAAAAGAATAATTTATTGTCCTTATTTTAAATTTAAATGAAGGGAAAGTTTAGAAGACGGGTGTTGGAGAAATGGGGAAGGCTATGAGACGTGGCTTCAAAAATTCTGAAATTTAAAATAGCTTGCTCACGTTTCAGCCATGGCAGTCTCCTGAGGAAATACTGTATTCAGACAATTTTTTAGGAAACTTTTATTATGTGGCCAATAGACCACAACGGCTCCGTTTATCCATTAAATATGTAATCATACACTTTTTCTTTACAGTGCATGTTATTTATGCATCAGAGCAGAACAAGTCCAGGAGTGCAATTATGGATATGGGCCATGTGCTGTAAATGCCTCTGAAAATTTGTAGAAAAAAACCAGGAACCTGAGTCTGGCTCAGAGAACCCCTCCAGAAGCCCCTTGCTCACAACAACCCCATCACAGACCCCTCCTGAGTAGCAGAGACCCAGCATTTGTCCTGGGACATCCCCCTCCAAGGATATCTTAGCCAGATGCCTCCTCCCAATTTCTTTACATAAGGGACCTCATAAGACCAGACTTTTAATCAGGGCTTGTGGAGACAGGACAAGGGGGAATGATTTTAAACTAAAAGAGGGTTGATTTAGGTTAGATATAAAGTAGAAGATTTTTACAGTGAAGGTGGTAAAACACAGGCATAGGTTGCCCAGAGAAGCTGTGGCTGCCCCTGGATCCCTGGAAGTATCCAAGGCCAGGTTGGACGGGGCTTGGAGCAACCTGGGATAGTGGAAGGTGTCCCTGTCCATGGCAGGGGTGGCACTGGATGGGCTTTAAAGGTCCCTCCCAACCCAAAGCATTCTACAATTGCATGATAAAAAAGTGGTTTTAGTTGAATATTGTTGGTTCTTCTCTCCCTCTCCCACATCTCCATCTCTTCTGCCCCTATCCAGGAGGCTCTGCAGGACATGCACAGCTCCTCACATGCACCCTGCTGACCCATGTCTGGACAGGCAGGAGCTGCCCCCACCATTTGCCACTCACTGCATTTCTCTCCACTTCCCTTTTTCTTTTTTTTTAATGCCATTTTGGAAGCAACACGCCAGGCTGCCACCTCCCCATCACTCCTGGTGGTGGCTCCTGGTGTCCCCAGGAGTGGTGGAAAAGCCACTTGTGTTTTCCAGATGTAAAATGTTTGGGGTGAAAATGAAGGTGAGTGGTTTGGGTGCAGCACCGGAGCTCCTTAGGTAGGATTAAGGGTGAGGATGGCCCTGACTAAAGACAGGGAAAGGGTTATTCCTGCTTCCCACTGTGGGATCCTGCAGACACTGATTTCAGGGGCACCCAAAGCGGGTGATACTCGCCCAAGAAAAAAGAGACCCAGGAGCAGGATTTTGAGATGCTTCCCTGCAGCAAATGGCCTCGTTAGGCAAGTGAATGGTGAATGAAATTGTGATCACAGCACACCAAAGTAAAAAGAGGTAATGAATGCAACGTTCCCTGTGTGAAAGAAAACAACCTGGTCCTGTGGGATGCAATCCCAGCATTGGGCTCAGTGGGGCTGTCCCACGCCTTTCCCCTCCCCACAGCACTCAGCAGCCCCACAGAGCACGATGGAAACATGGAATTAAATGACCACCTTCCAAATGTGATCAGCTCCTTCCCCAGGAGCAGGGGCTGTGAGAGCCAGGTCAGATCCCGTCTCCATCCTGGGAATTCAGCACAACAACCTCACCACGAGGTGCTGCAAAAGGCTCAGGATGGGTTTGCAGCCTGTGCTGAAAAGATGTTTTGCATCTCAGAGGAAACCCAGAGTGCAATGTGATGTAGTCATAGCTAAAGTAATTAAGTGCATCTTACTTAGCAGATTCCCAAAGGCTGTGCTAACTCAAAGACAGCTTCTTTTTTTCCACAATATTTCAATTCTTATAATGAATATGCATATCAGGCCCATAAACGCTCCAGCTAATCCGAAGAAGGAGAGAAAAACAGGCTGACAACAGCACATGGTCCATGTTCTCTGTTTCTGGGGAGAAGGGGAATTCAGTGAGTGACAAATGCCATGAGGAAGAGCCCAGTTGGGGATTGGGGTGCTCTGCTAACACAGATAATGCTTCAAATGTGTCAAGCCCAGCTTCAACTTAGCCGTCCCCCAAAATTTTAATGTAAAGAGCAGCTCTTTCCAGCAGTATGGGGTAGAGCACCAGTCAGCAGACCTGGGGCTGGGGTCCCAGGGTCTGGCAGGGATGGTTGTGTCATGAAATGGCCTCCTGCTAAACCCTAAGTCTCCACTGAAGCCTTGAGGCAGGTCCCACCCCTAAAACCACCTTCTGCCTTTGCTTCCCTTGGGATTTTTCTCCTCCTCCTCCTCCTCCTCTCACCTTCCTCGGTCTCGGCCACACCCTGAACACACACGGTGCTCTGGTGGCAGGATTACAAATCCAGAGGTTCTGTGTTGTTCCCCCATGGAGTACTCTGCCCTTGGAGCAGTGATGCCCCGAGCTGCCCCAGCCCTGCTGCCTGCTCAGCTGGGCTGCAGACCCGAGTGGGATCCATGCCAAACCACTTGTGATGCTACCCGAGGAGCAGGAAAAGGAGAAATTTGGCTGGAGTTTGCCACACGACACTGTCTGACCCCACTGCACAGGCAGGACCTGGGGGTGCTGGTGGATGAGAGGCTGGACATGACCTGGGAATGTGCACTGGCAGCCCAGAAACCCAACCATGTCCTGGGCTCATCCCACAGCGTGGGCAGAGGTGAGGGGGCGATTCTGCCCCTCTGCCCCCCTCAGGTGACACCCCACCTGCAGAGCTGCCCCCAGCCCAGGGCTTCCCAACATCAGAAGGATGTGGAGATGCTTGAGTGAGTCCAGAAGCCACGGAGATGCTCCAAAGGCTGGAGCCCTTCTGTTACTGAGCCAGGCTGGGAGAGCTGGGGGTGTTCAGCCTGGAGAAGAGAAGGAGACCTCAGAGCCCTTCCAGTGCCTAAAGGAGCTTGCGAGAAAGATGGGGACAGTTTTTAGCAGGGCCTGTTGTGACAAAGGACAAAGGGTGATGGTTTTAAACTAAAAGAGAGTTGATTTAGAGTAGATATAGGGAAGAAATTTTTTATGATGAGGGTGTTAAATACTGGCACAGGGTGCCCAGAGAAGCTGTGGCTGCCCTGGGATCCCTGAAAATGCCCAAGCCCAGGTTGGATGGGGCTTGGAGAAACCACAGCAGGGGGTTGGAATGAGATGTCTTTAAGGTCCCTTCCAACCCAAACCATTCCATGATTCTATGACTCCCACCCTTCCCAGGGTCAGTTAACACAGGTGGGGTGGGCTGAGCTGAGCTGTCAGAGCCTTCCTCACCCAGGGCCTTCCTCCCCAGGCAAAGCAAGCAGCTACTCCAAGGGCAGCCACCAGGCTCATCTACAGCACAGCTTCCCTCTCCTTGGGTTTGTTCCCAAGAACAAGCCATTATTATCACAATCAACCAGGGAGAGGAATTATCTGCTGAACAGCTTTGAAGCAAAGTTTTCCCAGCAGGCTTTTTCTGTATTGAAGTTTCAATGTAAACGCATCACCATAGCTGAAATGCTTAAAGATGATTTACTTAAAAAAGAGAGAGAGCAGGAGAGAGAGGAGCTGATAAGAAAATATATCCCCAATTACCACCCCTCCTCTTCCCGATTTGTAACTGCTCCTAATAAACTTTCATGGTCTATGTAAAATGCTTTAGTGCAGTGACAAATTTCTGCTGGAATTTGAGATGTCTTGTTCAGAGTAATAGCTATCTCACACAGGTGCCCAGCTGCTATTGTAAAATCAGTAAGCATTTAATTGAAACAAATGACTATAATAATAGTACATTATCCCTGCAGGCTCATAGCCATAACAGTTTTAATTATTGAGTTAAGAGTCAAACTAATTTATCCTTTAAAGTAACAGCCACATCTTTGGTTCCACCGATCATCCTATTACGAACGCGAGGGGAACAGTTGGAAAGGATTTAAAAAGGAAGTAATTTATTTTGGTAGAGGTGGGGGGGCATTTATCATATGGCAGAGGATTTCTCTGTGCACTGACGTTCCCAGCTGTGGTTGTCACCTCCCTCCCAGAGGCATCCAGTTCCCAGAGGGACCAAGCACCCCTCTGCCAGCTCCTGGGGATCTGTACCCCCACCAGGATGCCACAGGGGGGCTTTGCTGGCTCAGCAGCAGCAGCACAGGAGCCCACGGGAACTGCTGGTGCCAGCTTTGGGCGTTTGGGCACGTGGAAATTTTTTTGATCTATATTAAAATTACAGTTTCTCTTCATCAGACACAGTGGAAAAAAAAGAGGTTTTACAGACTCAAGTTTGCAAACACGATCTGAAGGAGCATCTCTGAACTCAGAGCCAGGCAGCAAAGAGGAAGAATCCACATTCATGGTTTTATAAAAAAGCATTTCTGAGACACAGACATGCCCTGGGGCAGGTTTGAAGGCACAGCTTTCCCCAGCCCTCGGTTTCATGAGCCTTCCTGCTTTTATTGTGGTGGCTGTGACACAGGGGATCTAAAGCATCTCTGTGAGCCCGTGGGATGGAGAGAGGAGGGCTGCAAGGAGGTGGGGAACCCGTCCCTGTCAGGTGGGGTTCAGGAGCTGCCCAGGGGGGCGGATTCATTTGTCACATCACCCCGTGGGTGATCCCTGGAGCAAGCCTGGAGTGCAGCCTCCGTGGCCAGCCTGTGCTGCCAGCCTGGAGCTCACACCCCAGCGCTGGCCAGGCTGGGGGGCTCTCACCAGTCTGTCCTTCCCCACAGAACTTTCAGGGCACCATCAACCCCCTCCTGCCCTGGCCAAAGACACAGAGCTCTGCACTCTCTCCATGTTCCCCACTCTGCTTGTTGCTCTGGATGCTTTTTGGACTTCTCCCTCAGCAGCGCCCACCCAAAGCATCTCACACCCCTTTTCCAGAGCCACCATCTATAAGGAGGAGTCCTCACCCTGAAAGACTTTTTTTTGCTCCTGCAAGGGGGGCAATCCTGTTTTTCCAAACACATATTCTTTATTGGGGCTCAGTTTACCAGGCCATGCCAAAAGCTCTGCATTTCTGTCTCCTGCCACCTTCCTGCTCACTGCATCATCATCTGCCAGCTCCACTGGCAATTATTTCGTGCTTCCTTTGGCAGAAAGATAAAAAAAACTCCAGGAAGACAGAGTGACAATCCAGCCCACCAAACTTGTGCAACGTTGGGTTTGTATTGTTCAACTTTCTCAACAGACTTTGTGCTTCCAAGTCAAATGTCTTGCAGATGTCTAAGTGTGTTATGTTAACACTGTTACCTCTGTCACCCAAACCTGTAATCTCATCAAAAAAGATATCAAGTTAGTTTGACAAGATTTGTTTTCCATCAGCCCATGTTGATTGGCATTAATTGTATTACCTTCCCTTAATTCTTTATTAATTGAGGCCTGGATCTGCCACTCCATTATTTTGCTGAGGATTGATGACAGACTGACAGGTCTGTAATTACCTGGGCTGTTCTGTTTCCCTTTTTAAATATTTGCACATTAGCTCTTTTCTAGTCCCCCAGAGCTTCCCCAATATTCCAAGAATTATTAAATACCAGCATTAGCAGAGCTCCTCAGTCAGTTATCTGAAGCCATGTACAGACAAGTTCAACCTGATGGCTTAGAGGGAACCTGAGCAGACAAATACGAGAAAAGAAACTTTTCTGGTTTAAGTGCTGTAAATAAAACCCTGATCTTTCCAATTGATGTTGACAGTTCCAAATGCAATGCTTTCAAACATGAAGCTTCACCCCAAAGCCACACAGTGTCCCCAGACAAGGCTCCCAGGGCTTCTCCCAGTTGTGTTTATGTGGGAATGGACTGAGAGCAGCTCTGAGGAGGACTTGGGTGGATGAGAAGCTGAACATGACCTGTCCATGTGCACTGGCAGCCCAGAAACCCAGCAGTATCCTGGGCTCATCCCACAGTGAGGGCAGCAGGAGAGGGGGGATCCTGTCCCTCTGCTCTGGTGAGACCCCACCCGCAGAGCTGCCCCCAGCTCTGGGGACCCCAAAGTAGAAAGGATGTGGAGCCTGGAGTGAGTCCAGAGAGGCCAGAGAGATGCTCCAAGGGCTGGAGCCCCTCTGCTCTGGAGCCAGGCTGGGAGAGCTGCGGGTGTTCATCCTGGAGAGGAGAAGGATCCAGGGAGAGCTCAGAGCCCCTTCCAGGGCCTAAAGGGGCTCCAGGAGAGCTGGAGAGGGACTGGAGACAAGGGCCTGGAGTGACAGGACACAGGGAATGGCTTCCCACTGCCAGAGGGCGGGGAGAGATGGCAAATTGGGAAGAAATTCTTCCCTGTGATGTGGGGAGGCCCTGGCACAGGGTGCCCAGAGAAGCTGTGGCTGCTCCATCCCTGGAAGTGCCCGAGGCCAGGCTGGACTGGGCTTGGAGCAGCCTGGCCTAGTGGAAGGTGTCCCTGCCCATGGCAGGGGGTTTGAAACAAGATGGTTTATAAGGTCCCTTCCAGCCCAAACCATTCTGTGGTTGTAGATGACTCTGTCTCCTCATCTGTGGGGATATTCGGATCTGCCTCTGTTGCCATGTAAATTGCTCCTTGTGTTTTCCAGCCTTGATCACCTCTGCATGTTTTTTTCCCCACAAAGAGAAGTTCCCTGCAGCAGCAGCCCCCAGGCCCTGGCAGGCAGGGGAGGGGATGACTGAGGGCTGGTGTTGGGAAGCACCTGCCTGACACACTGAGCTCGGCGCTTTGGCAGCCCGTGATCTCGTGCTACGATATCCTGCTATTACAGGGGAAGGAATCCTCCAAACACAATTAACTCTTCATCAGAAGATAAAGAACTGTAACTTCTGGGTGAGAACGGTGGTGTTAAACAGGATAGAGACTCTACTTGGCAAACAGGGCATATTTCTCATTGATATTGCCGTCGCTCCGGGGCTGGGAGGGCACGGCCAGAAGGAGCCAGCTCAGCATGGCATGGACCCAATGTTGTTTTTTCCTGTGATTCAACCCCCACTTTGGTCATCTGCCAACAAGAGCGTTATTGTGGACTGGCACAGCAGAGATGTCCATGAGGGTGGACATTCCAAATGCCAGCTACTCCCACCCCCTGGGAGTGGCAGGGAGGCAGGAGTTGTGCTTCAGTGTGTGCTTCCCTCTCTCTCGTGCTGGTGGAGTGGTTACACAGATTGCAAGAGGCTGTGGTTCCCAAGCACCTCGAGGTGTCAGTGACACGGCTCCAGAGCTGTCCTCCCTCCCAGCCCTGCTGCAGCCCTGCAGCCTTAGCTGGGTGCTCCTTCTTCAGGAGACAACCAAAGCACTGTAAGGGTTTGGCCCACCCTGAGTCCCAAATCCCACCAGCTGTGTGATGATGGAGAAACCAAACAGCTGAGACGGGAACCTGGACTGCAGAGGATGGATCACCAAGGCTGGAAAAGCCCTCTGAGACCACTGAGTCCAACCCTTAACCCAGCACTGCCAGGTCCACCACTAAACTGTGTCCCCAAGTGTCACACCTACATGTTTTTTGAGCACTTCCAGGCATGGTGATTCCAACACTGCCCTGGGCAGCTGTGCCAGTGCTTGACCACCATTTTAGTGAAGAAATTTTCCTTAATATCCACCCTGAACCTTCCCTGGTGCAGTTTGAGGCTGTTTCGTACAGCTGAGCCCCTGCATTCCAGCAAGCCCACCTCAGCTGCACTGTGGAGACCCCAAGGCTGACCTTCCAGGGACACCTTCCACCCCACCAGGGTGCTCAGAGCCTTCCACTGACTTTTTTTCCAAGTGTTTTGCCTCCTCACCTTTGAGTCTTAGGGGGAAATGCCTGAAGGAAAGGAACTGCTGTGACTATTCCCATGAGGACTGGGAGAGGGATAGCGTGTGTCCTTTGTCAAACTCACTCTCCCAGGGTCAGGGATGAGCCCAACAACTCAGCAAAATGCAAGCAAAATTCTGTTTCTAGTGGAAAAATCCCATGTCTATTGGAAGGTGCCCCTGCCCATGGCATGGGGCTGGAAGTGGATAGTTTTTAAGGTCCCTTCTAAGCCCAAGCATTCCAGGATTCAGTGATGTGTCTGGAGGAGGAGGGATGCCCCTGGCACTGGAAAAGCAGCTGGGCCGTGCGTGTGCTCCATCAGTGCTCCTGCAGTTCTCAGCTGGAGAACTGTCTGTAAATAACATCTTCAATAAACTCCATTTTTTTAAAAGTACATTATTTTACGGATAAAGAACAAGCCTGATAATTCAGTGAACATGTTTGCAAATAATCTATCCCATTAATTTCCAGCCTGTTTCCTGAATGCATTATTTAGCGATTTCGCAAAACCCATTTGTAGAGGAAGGGAATTGACGCTCATCCAGGCATAACACCATAACCCCATCACCAAAAGCTGGGGCCAGAATTCCCAGGAATGGGCACTGGGAGGTAATTAAACAGCAGCAGACGCTGAGCCCCTCTCTTTTATAGCCCATGGGGGGGTATAAAATGTAATAAAATTGTCACACCCCCTAGATGTGTATTGGAAAGACAGGGAGAACCCAGCTGTGGAGGGGAAAGGAAGCAAAAGGGGCAGATGATAAAACCTTCACAGGTGAAGGTGAGGGACTGAGGGAGCCAAGATGGTGCTGGGGGCTGAGAAGGGTCTGCACCAGCCCTGGAGCCCATCCAGGACAATTTCCTAGTCCGGATTTCTGTCTCCACACTCCAGGTGGATGGAGGAGCAGACAAACTGTCTCATGGAGTGTTTTTGTAGCATTGTTTGAGTGTAATGATGAGGCAAAGCCATCCCAAGCAAGGGGAAAATATCTTTCAGTATCAGACCTGTTTATACATCAGATTTTCTTTAATTTTTGTCTTTCACTTTTTAATCCCAAAGATATTGGTGAAACACAGAGTCAGAGGCCAGTGTTAAAACCTTCTACATACAATAAATACTTCTATAAATAGAACTTGCTGCTTCCCAAGGCAGGGGTGAGACACCACATGTCGTGTGGGGCTAGAGATGGTCCCTGCCCACATGTCTGAGGTGCCCTTTTGTTCACGAATGGGAATTTAGGATCCTGCTAAGCTGTGCACTCCATGGAACTATCACCTGCCCAGCAAAGCCATCCCACAGGTCAAGGACAGGATTTGAGACACAAATAAATTCCTGGGAAGCAGAGATCTGGTGTCATGTAAATAACCTTAAGCATTAAAAAAAAAAAAAGGGAAAGCAGGAAAACACTAAAGACAGAAAGTTTTTTCCATCTTCAGCTCGACAGGGATTCCTGAGGGAGTTTGCTTTTCCTGGTGGGTTACCACATCCTTGATGTTATTAGATGTTTAACATCCTGTGTTACAGCTCAGCCTCCTTTTTACAAGGCTTTGAACTGCTGGGATGGACCAAAGCTCTGCTCCAGGTGGATTGGAGGCCAATAATTTAATTTAAATTTTGTGGAAGCAGCACGGGCAGAGCCAAAGTGTGCTCTGCTGTGTGTCCTTGCCAAGGCAGGATCACACCGAGCCCTTCCCCATCCTGCACCCCGGGACACCCCTGGGCACCACTTGGTGACAACCACGGAGCTGTGCCCAGCCTGGAAAAGCCCTCTGAGGGGGGCAAGAAACTTCCCTTTGGATGGAGAAGATGCTGGATTGTGTAAATCCAAGTGTTTTGCTTCTCAGGGGGATAAAAACTAACATTGGCAAGAGCACCCCCAGCTCCCACGGGACTTGCACACCCCACTCCCCCGCGGCTGCACAAACACTCCCCCATCCCAACGTTGGCCCCCTCACCTCCCCCAGCATTTATTGCCCCCTCCCTGTGCCCGTGCAGCTGATTGAAGCCTTTCTGCACTCCCAGCTTCCCTTTGCTTTATGTCTCTCCTGGCTCTTCTCACACATTTTAGATATTGCATTCACATAAAGCAATAGACTCGCAGGTAATGAGAGACCTCCACGTTTTATTGCACGGAGCATTAAAAAAAAGAAGAAGGAGAAGAAGGCAAAAAGAAGCAATTTTAGAACACAACAGGAAACTGGGAAGACTAGATAGAAAACTCATCCCAGTGGGATTAAACTCTGTGAATGAATTTTAATAGGTTTTTTTTTTTTTGATTGCAAAGTCTAACAGCCCACTTTTCAAGCACCGTAAGAAACGCTGCAGCATTAGCAAGAGTTGGGTCCCCAGTGCTGATCCCACATCTGCACACAAACCACAGCTCCTCTGCACATCTGCAATGAGCTGTCCCCTTTTTGCCCCCACTCTGTTTCCCTCTGCAGCCAGATATTGCTGGGATTATTGTGTTAGTTTGTCATAAGTGTTTCATAAGAGTCTCCTATTACCAGGAATACAAGCATCCAGGGAAGGAGGATGGTTCTGTGGCTGAATATGTGCTGGGAAAATATAGGATTTTCAAAGCCCAGCTCTGCTGGAGCAATTTGAGACAGAACTGAACCTCCAGCACACCAGTTCTCCACCAGCACAGTGACGGTCCTGCTCTGCAGAGGGGAACCTCCGAGAGCTGCAGGATGTGCCACGACCTTGCTGCGTCACACAAACAGTTACCAGAAGGCACAGTCTGTTATCTTCCTGCCTTTAATTATAGCAAATGCTGAACACTCTTAAAATAGATGTGAAAAAGCCCCAGTGACTGTGTATGTACAAAATTAATTGCAGGAGGGAACAGGGAAGGGGAACTTGAGCACCAACTCCCGCCACAAGAGACAGATGCCGTAACTTCTGTTCTGACTCCCGACAATGGCAAATTCTTCTCATTTCTTAGCCAGCCAATACAACTGCAGCTGCTCTTCTGAGTTACAGACAGGCCAAAACCTACACTAATGCAGAATTGAAGCCATGCAGATGTAGGAAGTGCTCGCTTAGGTTCCAGCAGCAGCATTAACCTGAGCTGCTGCGCTGTGCAATGCAGTTTACTAGATTAAATGTAGTGTATTAAGGGGCACCAGGGGAAGAATATTCAGTTCAGCAGCATCTCTGTCCTCTTGGGCTCCCTCATGATGGATAACAAACACCTCAGAGATTCATTTATTTCCTTCTAACACCCAGACACTCAGTTCCTGGAGGTGAGATATGCCATATTAAATGAGGCCTGGGTCTTCCCAGGACTGGGTTGCCACAATAACAAGTGTTCCTACTGCCAGTCTCCATTTAATCCTGGTAACAGCAGGGGTTCAGGCCATCACAACCACTTCCTTCCCTCCCAAAACATATAACCCCAAGTGGTAAACCAAGAGTAAAGCATAACCCCATTAAAGGCTTGATTTTTTCCCCTGGGATTACATGCCGGCACTGGGGAGCTTGATCAATTGAGTCTTGAGGTTTAATCAATAAGTGCCAACAACAACATTACTGCATTCCAGCCATGCTCTCCATTCATCAACTTAAGTAACTCCAGTCACCCAGAAGACAGAGGCACTAAAGCAGCAATTAAGGTCTTTGGGGAAGTCTGAAGGCAGCCGGTGGCTCCTGGGACAGCGCTGGGTGTTCCACGCTCCCAACGGAGCTCCCACCTCCAGCTCAGGCACATCCCCCTCGGTGCCAGGCTGCTGATTAGATGGGTATGGCAGGACTCAAATGCAACAGAAAACATTTCAATTAAAAAACTGATCGTTGTTTTGTCTTGCACGTTGTGTCACCAAAACATTTTGGATGGCGCACCGCGCTCGGCACCGCATTTGCATTTCCATCTGATCAGACACCAAGGACATGTGCCAGGCTCGTGTTTACATTCCAGATCAAGTCACATATCCCAGCGATCTCATTAACCTGATGCCCTGGAATTAAACAAAACCACCTGGAAAGGAAGAGCTTTCCTCCCCGACGTGCGCCGCAAGACATCTCCGGAGCTTCCCAGACAAGCTTCGAGCATGGGCGGCTTCACGGAGGTGTAAGGATTTATATTCCTTGGAATACTTCCCAGGTTTTTTCTGGCCAGGGAGTTTGAGCACAAGTGTTGAGGTTCTGCAAGAGCTACAACAGTGTCTGTACATACGAACAGGCTTTAGGGATGACCAGCAAGGTGAAGGGATGGCCTAGGGGGAGAAGGTGGAGGGGAAAGCACAAAAAATGTTCATACTTTCTAAGGGCTGAGCATCAACTGATGAGGCGCTCAGGCCCCTCTGCTGTTGAGGACATTGCTACCCCTGTGTTACCTGAGGTCAAGGCCACGATGACAGTGCAGCCCCCAGCCCCTCACAGGCACAGGGCTGGTGCCCTCCTCGCCCTGGATATGGACAAACAGCATGGCAAAAGGGCCAGTCTCCCCCAGAAAAAGCCCTTTATAAACTTGCCAAATAGTGACAAAACCATCCCTGTTCTGCTCTGAAGAATGCAGCAATCTCAGCTCGAACTCTGGAGTTTACACTTATCTACACACATTCTCTTTTCTGAAACAAAACCCTAAAGCTGCTTAGAGGAGACAACTGCCAAAAACTTTTATCACTTTCACAGACTTGTTTGCCAGGAGCAGACAATATTGCCCAAGTAGCCACGAGTGTATGAAAGGGGATGTGCAGCAGCACATAGATGTGGGAGAAGCTCCAGCAGGACTCTTGGATCCAGCTTGTAGGAAGGGATTTGATCTCATTGGTCTCAGCTTCCCCAGCTGGAAATGGAAAAAAGGAATTGCTCCAGACCCGAGACGGGCAGGTAAAAATGCTGTGTCACGATGGATGAGATTTGCAAAAATTAAGCCATTCCATACTTGCAGTTCTCTCTTCTTGAGATGTAGGAGATGAAGAAGAGCCAAATATATTATCTGGGCAGAAAGGGTTACTTTTCAATCGAAAATTAATGCACTGAATTCTGAATTAACATGTGGGATAATTAAAACCATCTTTCCAATGAATTTATTATGGGATATACAAAGCTAATTATAAATTCTCTGTTGCTTAATCCCTTGCAGTTTGCTAATGCAGCGTTGAAATCTCTTTGGCCACACTTGTTTAAATTATTCATTAGACACAGCAACAGTTGTGAACTGTAATTTAAATTGGCATCTCATGAATATTCAATCAATACAATAAACACTGGAATGTTTTACTGCACACTGCTCGATAGTTTGTGCTGGAGCTTGTGTTGACACATTTTTATTAACTCTTTATAAAGGTGTTACCTATTTATGTCACTGATTACAATGAGAATAAAAAGTCCCACTCATAAATATTTGTGTCGTTGTCTTAAGAGAGAAAATGTGATTAGGCAAAGCTTCAAAAGTCATAATTAATATTGGGCGGCTCTCCTTTCCCTCCTGGTTGCCTTGAACACGTGGACTGGCAGGATTTCAAAGCCTGGCACGTGTGGCCACGCCACAGCTTTGGCACCGCAGCTTTCCCAGCTGCCCAGGCCAAACCCCGGGTGACACCTGCGGGGTGGCCCCGAGTCTGAGCTGGCACCCCAGTGGCTGTGCTGTGCCCTGCTCCCACTGCACAGGAGCCAGAAATACAGAGATAACTGGAGATTCCGTGAATATTTGCTCTCTGGTCTCCAGCCTTTGGCCCGTCAAAATTAGGAAATAAAATGCAGCCACCATAAAATCCCTGCGTGTGGCAGCCTGATGGCTCTGCAGCACCTTATAGTCTTTTAATGGGGCATTTTTAGCAGCAGCCCTAAAAAGTCATTCTCACAAGGCTGTACAATTCCGTGTGGGTTTCTATTTTAGGCCTGAATGTTTTAATTTCAAAGCGAGATCCCGCTCTGACCAGAGACTGTAAAAATCCATCGTGGGACTCGGTGGCTTCTCAGCAGCACCACATAACACACAAGGTAAGTTTAAAAATTAAAATATTCCCCCTCTGCCAACGGAAGGGAATATTCCCTCCCCTGCAAACAGGGTTGGTGACACGAGACCGAAGGTATCGGGGGTTCAGGCTCTCCCAGGGCTGCGGAGTGTTCCGGCAGTGTGGTGGGGTCCAGGAAAACCCCCCAGACTCAAATGTTCCCTCCTGTGCACTGACTTCCCCCCTCTCAGATCGGAGCTGCCAGGTGGGAAATAACAGCAGCCGTTGCTTTATTTCCAGAAAAACCAGGAATTTTTTTCTGGAGGGAACGCCGGCCAGGACTTTCTCACGGACACAACAAACCCCGCTGGCTTGCTCAGGGGATAATATCGCTGTCCCTGTGCCGTGTGGGGTAATCTCATTAGCACGTGGATGAACGGAAAGACCAAAGGCCAAGCAGTTTATCCCAGCAGGAGGTTTGGCTGATGGCTGCGGTGCCCAGGAGCTGCTCTGCGGCTCCCGTGTCCCCGGGTGGGCGCAGGCAGAGCCGGCAGAGGGTCCCCAGCAGCTCCCAGCTCCCTCCGGAGACATCCCTGCCGAGGGCCTTGATCCCCCACCCCTGCTGGATGCCAGGAGTGATTTTCCTCTGCCAGGAGGGTTGGCAAAGCTGATGAATATTCACAGAGTGTTTAAACGCTAATTACTGATGGCTCAGCTGAGCGAACAACTTCCAAACCGCAGGAGTTTAATGAAACAATGTTTTTGTAAAGTTGTTTCTGGCCCACGCGTTTTTGTGGCTTGGGATCGCTTGAAGGATTTTAGACCCAGTTTCAAGGAAAGTAAGGTCCACAGGTGCTTCCCCTACAGCACTGCATTTGGATGTTCCTCACCCTGAAATGCATTCGTGGTACCTCCTCCAGACACCTACAAGCATTTTACACACAGTTTTACTTCCACCAGAGGACACAGTGGATTGTTGCTGACCACCCACGGCTCCACTGGCGATACTCACCCTGTCAAACTTTAACACTCCACCACTGATCCTACTAAAAGATTTCAGGCATTAAGGTAATTTTGTATCCGCTCCTTTTTCCATGACATGCCTCCACCGAAGGACTCAGTGTTCCGCGCAGCATCTGCCTGCTGGAATCTGAATGTGATTCCTCACGGGGAAGATTTTTCCCTCCTCTATTCCCCTGTGTGCACGGCAGGAACCACCGTCTCCTCTGTGATCTTTGCATTCCTTTTTTCCCCCCCTCCAGGACAAAAAGCTGGTTTCGGCATCTCTTAATTACGGCTTTGTGGCTGGCAGATCATCTGTTCACCTCAACCCTTATTTCCAGTGACAGAAAGCATCCGACTGTTCCACTCCTCTGTTGTGATCCCTCTTGTTCCAGATCGCCTGCCTGTGAGTCAGCTCAGGGCTCTGCACCCGCTGTACTTCCCCATAAATTAGTAAGTGATACCTTGGCTTCAATTGCGAGGGTCTTTCAAGACTAATCTGTGTGTTTCTGTTGCTGTTTCTTCCAGCTGTTTCTCGTGCACCACAGCTGGCATCTCGTTTCAGCCTCGCGGCGGAATACAGACGGTCCTGACACTTTGTACAGCTAATGCCTTTCCTTTTTTTGATCCATGAATAATTTCCTCTGCCACAGTAGCAGCTCTCTCAGAATACTAAAAGCCACACACTCTCCTGTAACCATATCAATCCAGCTCTGACGTGAGTTGGAGAGCTGCAGTGCTCCTGGTGATGTCAATGCATGATTCAGACATGCTTTCCTTTATGCTCCCAGATCCAGGGCTCGTTCTGCTTCCCTGAGAAAGGGAGAGGAGGCTGAGCTCCTACAAACTCTGCTGTAATTCACCCAGCCTTGCAATTTGCGCTCACACGCACCGGGAAAAGCCACTTTGCTCACCTTGAAGCCCTGAGGTTTGGGAGTGGGTAAATCCTTGTATCCAGCACCCTAAATAGGGTGGATCATTACTGGTGTCCCCTTTGGATCTCCTCATCTCGTGGCCCAAGTGAGACTGATGGCTCCGAGAGCTGCCTCCACCCCAGGAGCAGAATCTGCAGAGGCAGGACGGACAGTCCATTGAAAGTAAAATGTGGCAGGTTTTAAATGAGGGAGAAAGTGGGAAGGAAACTCCTGATCCACAGAAGAATTTTGTTATTGACATTTTAGCGAACACCAGTGTCAATGTTTCCCTCTAAAATCCTCCCTCAGCCGGATGGGATTGATGCACAGTTGCAGAACACACAGCTCACCCAGCCAGGGCTGGGCTGCAGCACCGTGGTACAGACGAGGCTCTCAGGTGTCCCAACCCTTCAGAAACACGAGGTGCAGACAGGAAACCTCCCTTGCTGCACTGCAGGGTCGTGTCCTGCTGCTCTGCCTTTGCAGTCCATGCTGCAGGGGGTGATGCACCAAGGAATGTCCCTTCGTGTGACACCAGCAGGAATACTGCCAAGATTCTTCAAATGTATTAATGGCAAAAGGCAATGTAGAAATAACATCAGTGGATTCCAGCATGGGGGAGATGACGTCCCCTCACAAACAGGGACAGGGACAAGGCAGAGGTGTTTATTGCATTTTTGCTTCTGTCTTCAGCACAGATGATGGACCAAGGTGGTCTCAGTGCCCGGAGCTGGAGGATCAGGACTGTGAGAATGATCAACTCCCAGTTGATCCTGGATTGTGCAAGATCTGCTTCTCCAGCTTGATCCCTACAAATCCATGGGGCCTGGTGAAATTTGTGGGAGAATCCTCAAAGAGCTGGTGATGTCATCACAAAACCTCTCTCAATGATTTTTGAGCAGTCTTGGGAACCCAGAGAGATGCCAGCTGACTGGAAGCTGGCAAACGTTGTCCTGATTTTCCATGATTCTGTGAAGTTCCTTCCTTGTGTATCAGATGAAGAGGTTTCAAATCACAGCTATCCTCTGTCCCTTCAGCCCCTTCCCTCCTCAAACCCTGCTCATCCCACTCCATCACTGCCTTGCCCTCTGAGGACCAGGATTTCACTCCCAAATCCAGCTGCTCCCTGCCATGTTCACGTCTCCTCATGTCTCTTCAGTGTGTTGCAAAGACAGAATGTGAATTTTTTTACTGGGCTTCATTTCCAACATGAAACTCTTCCTGGAAAAATTACCATATGTGGAAACACAGACACCCAAAATGTGGGTTAATGCGTCTGAGCTGAGGGTCTGGTCTTCCTCGAGTCCCTGCAGAGACATTTGCTTCATCCCAGGGAAGGTATTTCAGACACTTCAATGAATCACACTCCAGGAGAGCTTCTTACTCTGAAAGAAACCTGGGGGACTCATTCAGGCCCAGCCTGGGTATCACTCCACAAAGCTGGCTTGTTAATGTGGTGTTTTAGACCTTTGGAATGTCTCTAACAAAATACCCAGCCTCAGTACTTAGTATTTTTATAGTCCACAGTCAACACTGACATTGCCCTGCACTTGGGAATCTTATTCTTGACTTTGGCCGAAAAACCTGTTTTTTTCAGTGAGAATTTTTTTCCTAAGGACTCTGTAAGCTGCTATCTCTTAGACACTTTTCATAACTCAAGAAGGCCCCTGTCTGTACTCAGTGCCTCTGGCCCAATCTCCATTAGGGCAGGGGATTTCTCCTTCTTTCCTCTATGTTCCTAGTTTTTTTGGCACTGAAGTCACCTAAATGTACAGTGACCAGGCGGCCTCAGTTTCCCCATGGTGAAGAAACATCCTCAAGCACTAGGGGAGGTACAGATTGGACAGTAGGAAGAATTTCTTCACTAAAAAGGTGGTCAAGCATCAGAACAAGCTGCCCAGGGAAATGCTGGAATCACTATTCCTGGAAATGTTCAAAACCCATGTAGATGTGGTGCTTTGGGACATGGGTTAGTGTGGGCATGGCAGTGTCAGGTTAATGACTGGACTTGATGATCTCAGAGGTCTTTTCCAACCTAAATGATTCTATGATTATATGAAATACTTGCATTCCTGTTCAGTGATAAACACAGGGAAGAAGTGAACTAGGAAAAGGTTTCTTAGAGGAAAGAGTAAGTCCAACCTTCCCTGAGGGAATGCTGTGTCCTGTGACTTTGGCTCCCAGCTTGGACAAGACTGACACGTCTGTGTGAGAGAGAATGAAGCTTCCAAGGTCTGGTTGTAATATGTATTGATTTTAATGATCCACGTCTTTAAATTACTGTAGATGATAGACTACAAAGAAGCCATCTTGCTACAGCCATAATTGCAGTTATTCCTCTAATTTGTCCCTGGTGAACCTTCAATGTGAGCTATAACTGAGGTCCAGTTATTATAATTCATGGTGTACAACGGCATCTGAGTGTGCCAAGTGATCGATCGGGTGCTAAAAATGCTACTGGTTGTTTCCTCACACCTCTTTATAGTGATCATGTGGCAACAACAACACAAGCACTGCAGGAATGTAAATACAGTGGAGCACAATTTAAAATCATTGCAAGAACCCCACTCCCAAATTGCAGTAACCTCCAGCCAGGTCCACTTCCACCCACACGTCCTCCAAGGACAGCTGCTTAACTGAGTTCAGCATCACCCAGGGAACACAACAGAAAAAAATCTGGTTTTAATAACTAAAACCTTTGACCGCTCACAGGCAACAGTAAAAATCAACATGAAATTCACAGGCACCAGCACTTCCAGAGCAGGACTTCTCAGTGAATGGCTCAAATAAATCAGCATGGCTGAATTGCTGCTGACTGCACTAAAGTCATTGTACTGTATATGACTTTTCTACTTCAGTGAGAAGGCAAAGCAAAAGGGAATGAAGCAAACTGTCACTCAGGAGAATTCCAGCTCCCATCAACCATTATGGATCAGGAAATCCAAATTGTCAAAGGGGCCTCAATTTAGTCCTGGATTTTTGAAGCGTAAGGTGCAAAGCATAAAATCAAAAGGCAGGATTGGCACAGAGAGAAGTTCTCCTGTGCAGGCCTGAAATCAGTGCACAACAGCCACGTGTGCAGGTAGGCACACACAAACCATCCCTTGCATGTGCAAGGAGCTCGGGAACGCAGCTCTGTGTGATCCTAGCAGATCCAGGCTCTTTTCCATCAAATTCTTTGGAAATCCACATCAGGGAGGCTCTATCAGGTTGCATTTCACCAATGCTCTGCGAGTGTGAGAAGCCAGAGAAAAAACACATTTGAAAGAAGTCCCACTTGCTGGACTTGCTGGCAGAATTCCACACGGGAGCCCTTCCACAACCAGCTTAACATTACAGATCTTGACTGTAAAACGAGTAGCCACGGGGTTAGCAGGGGAAATGTTCACCTCATGCTGCTTAGCTACACACACATCCCGGGAATCAGCAGTGGAACTGCTCTTCCACTTGGCATCAATACAATCTCCTCACCAGGGCAGAATACTCCATGCTGAACTTTGGCTTCCAGCCCTCCAGGAGCTGGATTTCTGCCTCGCAAACCAGCATGGCCATGGCAGAACTAGATATGCTCGATGATAAAAGAAGGACTTTCAAAATCAGCCGTACCTCAGGTGGGACAGGGATGTCTAATCCACCTTGTGACATTCTTGGAACAGGTTGTAGGGATTCCTGGCACAAGCAGGACTCCACCAGTTCAGTATTTGCTTTGATGGAAGGATTTAACGCCCTTTTTTTTCTGTCTTGGTCTCTGCTGTTTGGGTTTAATTCTTAGGGCAACTCTCAGATTCTCTGTAGATGCTGTAGAGCATCTCCTGACCTACATGAGGGGGCTGAAATTCTGGTGGAACAAGCAGATGATGAAGAAGAAATGAATCCCCTGAGGAGGCAAAGCTGAGCAAGAACTGCTGGGTCCTCTCAGCGAGCTGATGGCATGGAGGCAACAGGAGGACCCATAAGTACAGATCTTTCTATCCTTCAGCCTACAGTGTGGAGGCCTTAAAATTAACCTTCTTCACTTACAGCTGCCTGGCATCTAAGACACCCCAGGAGAGCCCTGGAGTGACTTCTTGGGCCACGAGGACAATTCTGTCACCAGCAAATATTTGCTCAATATCCACAGAAGCTCTGAGCTCCACAGTGTGGTTTATTTCTGGACCTTTCACCTCCCACATCCCACACAGGGGCCTGACTGTACCCTCAGCTCTGTTAGAGGAAAAACAACCCCAAATACATTTTCTCATGGGGCAGCTGTAAGGGGCGTGAGCCTGTGGCAGCCACAAATCCTATCATAGAATATCTTGAGCTGGAAGGGAGCCACAGGGACCACTGAAGTCCAACTCCTGGCACTGCACAGGACAACCTCAAGAATCCCACCCCGTGCCACCATGAAACATAAGCTTAAAAAGGAACAGATTTCCCAAAAGAGAGAATTAGCCCACACTACCAACCAAACCGACCCCAGCTGGCTGTGGAGGCTGAGCAGGGACCTGCCTTGCCATGCTGGCTGAGGGGTCAGGTACCTTCCGCCTCACCGAGGTGCCAAGACATGGAAGTCAAAGCAAAAGCTCAACTTCAGTTGCTGATCCCAGCTTTGGGTTGTGCGGGGCACAGCTGGGCAGGGACTATGTCCCAGCTATCCCATTTTCTTCTCTCACCAGAACTGGGTGTTCTCGGTTCAGCTCAACAGGAATATGAAAGCTGACAGGACTCGTTTTGCAAGGGAAGTGATTTTCCTGCAGGTAAACGTGCCTCCTCCTCCCCCAGATTAATGCCAACCAGCTGGCCAACTGTCTGTAGACTGCAGCTAAAAAACACGGGCTGAAATAATCCGAGAGTCTCTAGGACAGACACAGAGAACTGATTTAGAACTGGAAACATGCCACGAAAAAGCCCAACCAGCGTGAAACTTGGAGCTGTGTGCGGGATTGTCTCCAGCACTGGGCAGAAACCTTCTGTGGTGGAGCAGGTGGGTTGGCAGTGGCAGATGGATGTTTCGCACCAAGAGCACGAAACCTGTGCTAGCAACTGGAGCTGGGCTCTTCCAGAGACCAGTCCTGCACATGCAAAACCAGGCCCATGTGGAAAGTGCATCTTCAAAGAGGTGGTTTGCAAAAGCTGGTCTCTCCCAAGGGGTTGGCAGCAGTATGAGTTGGAAAAAAGGTACTGGGACAGACCTTCTGTTTATGTTAGAGAAGGTGATGTTGATGAGATGTATTAAAAATGTTTTGAGTAATAAGGAGTTATTAATACAATGAGGTTTATTTGGGAATGTGCCCAAATCTCCATCCCTACCCTGTCAAGGAGAAGAAGATCCAGGGTTTGGATGCAGAGGGAAACGAGACATTGCTTGCATTTCTGTGTAACAGTGGAGTCAGAGCTGATTCAGTCACTGATTTTTAACAACGTTCTATGGCAAAATCAGTACGTGTAAACTGCTCCCAGGAGCCCAAAGCAGGGACGGTGCCATTCCACCACACCTTCCCTTCTGGAATGAGACACGGTACAGGTGAGGTGGGACCTGGTGCTCCCAGCTTCAGATTAATTCCAGCCAGAAATCAGCTTTGAATTTACTACATCTAACAACCACCTCTCCACCAACACACATTTGAACATCTCCTACGGCAACTCCCCATGTTTTTGGTAGATCCATAAGCATTTTAAAAGTATCTTTTTGGCATTTTCATTTTCACCCTCACTGTCAGCAAGCCACAGAATTTATCCTCGCCTTGTGGACAAAAATATTCCCTTTTATTGTTCTGAAATTCCAAATCTCAATTCCCATGTCGTTTCCTGATGTAGCTGCTCTCACTTGTGTATTCCATGCACTTTTATACTTTCAATGATTTTATTTGCCTCCTTCTTAAACTGAGCACCTGCCATCGCAGAGGATCTTTTCATACCCATAATCATTTCTGTTTCTATTCTTTGAGCCTCTTTTTTTCCTCCCTCTTGCCTGAGATGGGATGACCAGCGCAGAACAGAGTGTACAACTCTCCAAACCACCCCCTCCGTGAATTTATCTTGTCCTCTAACCCCTTATCCCTGCACAAGGTTTTTTGAGGTACTTTCTGGCAGTCAATCCAGAGCACTTCAAGCTTTATGAATAGTGAATATTTTTCTCCTCAACATGCATTAATTCCACATTTCTCAACGCTGAACAAACTGCCTTTGCAATCTTGCAGTCCATTCCCCTCCTATGCTTACATCTCTACGAATTTCCTTTCTCCTGTCCCAAATATGTCCAATTTCTTTGTGTCACCCTCCAGTTTTATCCCTCACTGCCTACATTCAGCATCGTTAATGCAAAAGCATAAACAACAGAGCATCCAGGGTAATGACAAAACCTTGAGAGACCCCCACAAATCATGAGGTGCATGAGTCTTCAGTCACTGCTTTTTCCAGTGTTTGCCAAATAACATCAAGAATGGAAGAGATTGGCAAAAACCACCTCTCCTCTACAGAAAATGTCCTGGGTCAGGGCAGCCACTCCCTGACACTTTGCTGGTCCCTTTTTTTGTGGCAACACCTCAAATTGCCCTGATTTCATCCACGTCTGCCTCAGGAGGAGCACAGGGAGAAGGAATGTTCCTCCCAGTTTGCCACTCCCACTTCCATCAGCTCCACTTGCCCTGCTGCCCATTTCCACAAGGACCAGACAGCTATCCACGGGGGGCAACCATGTCCAACACAGCCCTGGTGGGATGGGACTGCCCATGTTGGCCACTGCATACCCACCTTTGGACTCTCGTAACTCCAGATTGATACCCAGGCTAAGGACAAAAAGCCATTGGGGTCAGATCCCACTCCCTCCAACAGCACCCTGGTATCCTACAGCTGCCTGCTGTGGGTTCCAGGACACCTCCATCCCTGATGAGGAATGCCCACTGCAGCAGAGGTAAGTGAGAAATACAACGCCGGCGATTCCCGCGGATGTTGAAGGATTGCAGCAATACCCGGCTCCCTCCCTCGCACCGCCCTCAGCAGAGACCAAACAATTTCCATGGTGTAAACAGGAGGTTCCTAATGGGATTCTGCAGCGCTGGGAGACAAATGTAACAGCCAGGCAGAGCATTAAGGAATGCTTTCCAGCCAGCAGAGCCCGAGTGAAACGCTCGGACGTATAACATTGCCAACTGGCTCGCTGCCATGCATCAGATGCAGAAACATTTTTCTTTTTCTGTGACAAGCTGCATCTGTAGCAATCATTATAATTTCTCTTGACATTGCATCCCACACCTCTTCACAGAGGCAGGACTCAAGTAGCACTCTTCATTTAAATGGTAACTTTGATTTCTAGGGGCTACGGGGATGTGAAGTGGTTCAGCCTGTACCACTCAGAAGCAGGGGCTGCCAGAGCTTTTTCCAGAGTGTGCTTCTCACATTCAGGGCTTTCAGTCTTCTGGAGTGGGGTCTGAATTCAGCAGCTGGACCTTCCCAGATTCACACCCAAAATGCAGGTAGAGATTGGGAGTGTTTGTTGAAGAAAGGGAAATCTGCCTCAGGATTGCTGTTTGTGTTCTCCCTTGCTCTGCAGCATCACTCACACTCACAGCAAACCCTGCCGAGGCCACTGGCAGGGGAAAACTCCTCTGAAAGGGCTGGGATTACCATTTCTATTTACCAGCTGAGGAAATCTTACCTACCAATTAGGGACCATTCCTCCTGTCACTCCAGCGCTCAGCCGAGTGGCTGATGTGGCTCTTTGATCTCCTCATTGCATAACAAAGCCTGTTACAGCCCATTATTTTTATTGTAAGCACTTTCTGTTATTTGCCTCTAAAAACGGCTCCCATTTAAATAATACAAAAAGACTCACTCAACGTGCACACACCTACAGCAGTGAACAGTCATCATAACTTCTACAGCTGAAACAAAAGCTGTGGAAATTTCCATCCTTTTGTGCTCTCCCGCCCCAGGCTGGATGGGAATGGCACCGACACCAGTCACTGCAAGGCCATTTGGGGCTGAAACTTCTGGAAAAGCAATGGAAAGCAAAGCACGTGTGTGATTGGGAATGAACCTCAAAGTTACACAGCCCCTCCTTGTCCAGGGCAGTGAGTGATGGTTGGAGCAGGTTAATGCACCCTGGTAACATGCAAAGGGGAGGCCGGTGACAGCTACAAGATAAATATGATTGAGCTAAGGGATAAGGGCAATTAAAGATGGGCTGCAACATTGATCAAAATGCGTAAGATGGATGGCAAAGGGTTGCCAGACACGCTACTTTGGTTTTTCTTGCATCAGAGAGTGATGCTGGTTAAAAAGTGGCAAAAAATTGTTCTATTTACAGCTGCCTGCTGCACTTCAAAGAGGACTTTATGTCGCATTATGATGTGGGGTGTGAACACACATGGGAATGTGAACACTTGATGGTGTGGTAGAGGTTATGATGAAAATTAAAACCCTTCACTTGTCTTTTGGAGGCTCTGCACTGGCACAGGCCCACAGCCACCACATCTCGTTATTCCTGTGGAAATGAGAAAAGAGGGGAGAAGCACGGGGCAGAAGGGACAGCAAACAAGGTGGGCATACGGTGCAAGCTCCAGGAGGATGCAGGGAGCTCCATCTCTTTGGCAAAACCACCTTCCTTTCCTCACATTAGGCCCTTTGCTGTCAGTCCAGAGGCGGCAATGAAAGCTCAGCTTTGTTGGCACAGTCAGGGATGCAGGAGAAGGTGCAGAGACACGTGCCTTGGGGATTATTCCTGCCTGCAAATGCCTCTGTTTTCCTGTGTGTGACCCAAACAAAAGCAAGTCCTCAGATGACCTGCACCATTGGGTCACACGCACAAAATAAGGCACAAAGGCAGCATTTTAGGGAGGGTGAAGCAGCTTCTGATTAATCAGCTGAGAGAGGGCTGAGTACATTCAGCGAGAAGCAAAGGAATCACAGAATGGTTTGGGTTGGAAGGGACCTTAGAGCTCCTCTAGTTCCACTCTCCTGCCATGGGCAGGGACACCTTCCACTATCCCAGGTTGCTCCAAGCCCCGTCCAACACTTCAAGGAAGGAGGAGGATCCTGCCTGCAGCCTTCACATGAACTTTTTGCAGTGCTGGCACACACACACACAGCCCTGGCTGCTGAATAAACCCAGTTCTTGGATAGCAGAGAGACCCTGGGAACACATCACTGTTAACTTTACCAAAGGGATTGGGATCCCTGAGGTTCAAACACACCTAAAACTGTTGCACCAAAGACAACCAATCTTTAGGCAGAGATGATCTGGCATCATTTATCTCATGCTGCAACTAAAGGCAAGACATTTAACAATGCCCCAGATTAGTCAGCACAGACAAGGGTAAGCCAAACTCTTTCTGACCATTATATATCTGTGCAATTTTTTCATCTTTCCTCATGCCAACTTTTGACATAATTTCCTGTGTTTTCAAAAATTATGATAGGGAGAAAGAAGATGGCAGAGATGATCCCACAGTACAGCAGAGCCCAAGATGCTGAGGAAAGCCCATCCAGGCACCACCCCCAGCTCCTGGGGCTGAGGTGACAAATCCTCCACTAGGAAATGGGGAATTGCCCATGCTGGGGCACTCTTTCCATAAAGCCACATCCCAGACTCCAAAGAAACTCTCTTCCAAATCTCTAGTTCATTTTGCAGAGCATGTCTCATTTGTAGGATTTTTTCAATGCAGGCAAAATGGATTTTTAACCTAACCCAGGAAAATTGCTGAAGTGGGATTTTTTGCTAAGAAGGAGAAAAAAAAATTCACCCCAAAGATGGACACAGCCTAAACCTAAAGGGTTAAAACTGGGCTAAGAACAGGCATCCACCTGCATGTCTCTACACTAGAGACAAACACATTTCAGATCAGTATCAGGTCTTAAAAAAGATCCATCCCGTTCCTTGAACATATTTACTGGAGTTATTTGATATTGTTCTGAAAACCTCCTTCACGCTGCATTCATCTCCTCTGCTCCCATAATTCAGAGATTTTATTTTCCACTATATTTTTAATTTATATCATGTTTTATTTATATCACTGTCTTTTATGAAACCCCAAATTTCAAAACTGACACAGGCGCTACGCACGTGAAGTAGACTTCTTATTATCAACATGGCAGAGGAGACAAAAAAATGACGGGAATAAATCTTAGGTTTTATGCCGGCGAGACGTTCTGCAAAGTAAGTGACATTTCTCAGCAATACAAATTGTACATTAAAAGATAATTTCCAGAACATGATACCAGCTCTGGAGCGCGGCACCATTACACAAAGCAATATCTCAGCCGTGCTTTGGCGAGCGCCGGGTTCGTGTCGTGTTTGGCACCGCGACTGCGCCAGGTCTGGTGAGGAGACTTCGGAGTGATTAAGTTTAGTGCACACACGAGAGGCAGTTATTTGGCACGCTGTCAACACGGCGTAATTGATATTTTAATTACACCGCCGATGCACGCGCGCTGCTCGCAGCGAGCCTGCTCCTCCTGCCCGGCCTTACGCAAACCCCGCTGATTAGAGCTCCACACGAGTTTGCTTAAGCGCGGGCTTAAGTGCAGGCGATGCTATCTGAAAGTGCTGTAAAAGCAAAGCAAATTGTGTCACTGGTGCTTAATGGCAGCTGAGGCAGGCACAGCACGAACAAGAGGGACCCTCTCACTCGGTGTCTGCTCCGGGATCTGCCCGTGCCCTCCCCGAGGATTGCATGGCTGATAAGGAGACTTTCACTACTGGGACTGTCCCAAAGGTACTGGTTTATCAGAGAGAGAGTGACCAGTCCAAGGAGAGGAAAGGAAAGCTTAGGAGGATGAATTTCCATGGAATAGTTAAAAGGGGGAATGCAAACAGTGAAGAAGAGATGCTGGCTCATCGAGAGCAGCAGGTACACCTCGGGATGGGGCCTGCTGGCTTCTGGCTGAGAGATGAGTAGTGGGAGATAAGGACCCAGTTTGCAGCCTAAAACCAAACGAGGCCCAAGCAGCAGAGATAATTCTGCAGCCAGACTTACACACACACAGACACACAGGTTCACTGTGCAGGGCCCTTCCAGCGCAGCACGATGTGGTGCTGTGGGTAAGAGCACATCTGAATGCTCTCCTGCATCCGCTTGCTCCGGGACATAGACTCCTGGAATGGTTTGGGTTGGAAGGGATCTCCTGCTGAGGAGCAGTTCTCCTGCAGAGAGGTGGCTATGACAGGTTTTCAGGAAAAAAAGGCAGATTCCCATGTGAGATTCCCACCCTGGCAGGTGACAGTCACCCTCTCCCAGGCCTGGCAGGCCAAGTGACACCTTGTCTCCTTCCTTTCCCTTGTTCAGGGAGAAATTCTTTCATTATCAAGCAAAGCCCACATCTGCTTTGCTTCTCAGCTGTCACAACAGTTGCCTTGTGTGAAAAGTGTGTCATGACACCCTGGTTACTCCTCTCTCCGAAATAGGATATCCATGAGTGAACCTAGAGAACAACCACACAACCATACTGGTTCCTCGGGTTGACTCCTCTTGTGCACAGCCCAGTCCTCATGAGCTCTGCTGTTCTCTGACCCACATCACCCCAATTCTCTCACAGCAGTGCTTGGCAAGGGACCGCTCAGACGGTGCCTTGGCCATGTGAAAAGAGGGGCTGCTGCTCCACAGGGAGCTTCTGCTGGTGTTCAGATGACTGGGAAACTCAGGGAGGACCTCTCCCACAGAAGAGGACCTGTATTCACAGAACTGTAGAATTGTTTGGTTTGGAAGGGACCCTTAAAGGCCATCTAGTCCAAACTGCCATGGGCAGGGACACCTTCCCCTAGCCCAGGGTGCTCCAAGCCCCGTCCAGCCTGGCCTTGGGCACTTCCAGGGATCCAGGGGCAGCCACAGCTGCTCTGGGCACCCTGTGCCAGGGCCTCCCCACCCTCATTGTAAAAAACTTATTTCTTATGTCTAATTTAAACCAACTCTCTGTTAGTTTGAAACTGTTCCCACTTGTCCTGTTGCTACAAGCCCTGATAAAAAGTCTGTCCTCATCTTTCCTATAGGCCCTTTAGGCCCTGGAAGGGGCTCTGAGCTCTCCCTGGAGCCTTGTCTCCTCCAGGTGAACCCCCCCACCTCTCCCAGCCTGGCCCAGAGCAGAGGGGCTCCAGCCTTGGAGCATCTCCGTGGCCTCTTCTGGACTCTCTCCAGCAGCTCCAGGTCCTCCCTGTGCTGGGCCCCAGGGCTGGGGCAGCTCTGCAGGTGGGGTCTCACCTGAGCAGGGCAGAGGGGCAGAATCGCCCCCTCACCTTCTGCCCACCCTGGGGGATCAGCCCAGGGCTTGGGGGGTTTCTGGGCACACACGACTGGGGCATGTCCAGCTCTCATCCACCAGCACCCCCACGCCTTCTCCCAAGGATCCCAAGTCCTTCTCCCAGGGCCGTTTTTGATCTGTTCATCCCCAGCCTTGGTATTCCCAGAGGGATCCATCCTCACTTCTGCCCACAGGCAGCAGCTCTGCACTCGTACCTCCAGCACCAGCAGCAGCTCCTGCTCTCCCTGAGCACAGACAGCCCAGCCACGACACCGAAAACTTCAGAAAACACCTCTCCACATGAGCCCCTTCCTCTGAGGCAGCACGTTTTGAACACACACAAGAACAATTTACTCTTTGATTGGGAATCTTGTCTCCCAGGTTCCGACCTGGAGCGAAATTTTATGACCGAGCCCTCCAGCTCGGGGGGAGGCGCAGAGGGAAGGGGCTTCCAAGTGAAAATGCCAACAGATACTTAAAGCCAGAAGCGTGTGTGGGTGTTGCTAAATTAAGCTCGCAAGTAGGTGGGGCAAATGCCTTAAACGAGTTTGTGAAGGTAAAATAATGTTCATTAAAAATAGAAAAACAACTGAAAAAATATCCTTTGTATTCAACTTCACACTCGTACATCATAATGTTCCAGTAAAAGCCCATTTTCCCTTGAGATAATAAAAGAATTGAATTTTTCCTTATCGGTCATCTATTTTTCTAGCTAAAGCTATTACTCCCTCTCTGTGGTTGCCAGGCAACAAGAAATATTAATAGCAGCTTTTATTAGCTTAGCTTTAGCAGTGGAGTACCAGAATGAGAAAATGGAAAACATAAATGTGTTACATAAATCTTTCAACCTTTCAGGGTTTGTGTTAGTCTCTGTTTTCATAATGATTTATTGAAGTGATGGTTCATTTATGAGAAAAAGGAGTGTGAAATAAGAAAACGGAACATTACCCTGAAGGACTGTTTGAAAATAAATAATTATAGGAGGTGAAGAAAAGCTGTTTAAAACCATTTTTCTGAGTTTTATAAAATTTAAAAAGACATATTTCTTTCATTTATTGCCTCTGAGAAAAACACTAGCAGGGAATTGCAAACAGGGCTCTGCTTAATACAAAGAACCCTTCATGTAGGGTTGTGTTATTACTGTTTTCCACCTCATGTTTGGGAGTTTAGTTTTTAGATACTGAACCATTAATAAGCAGAAAGCCAAATTACTCAAAACCTGAAAGTTCACAACACAAAATTGCCAGTGAAAACTCATCCAGGACTGAAACAAGGGGAACTCAGGGAAGTTTTTGCTGCTGGTGACCTGACCAAGGCTCTTGTTGGTTTATTTATTTAGAAAGGCTCTTCTGAAGAGCATGATCTTGCTTTGAAGGGCAATGCTGCCTGTACACTGCACTGGGATATGGATTATTTCAAATAACTTATTTTAACAGGCAGTGATTCAAAATTATTGAAATATTGATACATCAGAAGTATTTGCCCACAGCACGTAAACGGTTCTGCCTGCCAGGATCACGGATTTCCAGCGGCCTGCAGGAAAGGCTGGCACAGCTTACTTGGCTTTCGTGACAATATTTAATTGCCATTACAAGTTTTTTATGATGACGATGGTAAAAACTGGCACAGGTTGCTCAGAGCAGCAATCCCTGGATGTGTCCCAGGCCACATCGGATGGGGTTTGGAGCAATCCGGGTTCTGGCCTTGCAACCTGCCTGCAGGACAACCTCCCTCGAGACCTGGGGAGCACCAGAGGGGATTCTTGTCCTTGGAGCCCTGCAGCATCCCAGGAATGCCCATCCCAGCTCTGGGAAAGGGTGACTTTTCCCTTTCTCACGTGGGACACAGGCAGCTGGGTTACTGCAGGTTTGTTTTACTGCTCTCCTCTCCGTCCCACACCCCGTTGTGTTGGGAAGCAGCTCTTCAAAGTCATCTGAAAGCTTCTGGAATCTCAGGGTGGCACTCACCTTGCTTCTACAACTCACCCCCATTTACCATTTTACTCTCTCACCTCTACCCAAACAGGCTCCACAGCTCACTGGAAATGTGACATTTTACACCACAGATATTCTTTTTGCCTCGGAGGATTTTAAGTATTTTTCAAATAGTTTCATTCCACTCAAGAAGCTGAAACAAAACCTTTCATCAGGCTGTGGCTGAAGCCTTTCTGCCCTTGCACCAGCTTGCTGTGAGTAGAAAAAAGTCATCCCACTGGGCTGAAGGAAATGTTAGTGCTTTCAAAGGAGTCACAGAGACCTCTCATCGAAGCAATGGGAAGATGCAGACACAGGGAGAGGTGTCTCCAACCAACTCTGCACACCTACAAAGCTCATGTTGGCTCACAAGAGCACCACGTGCCCAAAATGATGCTTCCCACATGCAGAAATGCATGGCTGTGCCCACATTGCCCCTGGCCACGGCAGAGCAGGAGGGAGCAGGGTGGCTGCTTTTTTGGACCAGGCCTGGGGCAGCACAGTTTTGGGGTCCTGGAGCATTGCTGGTGGGCTCTGGGCAGTGCTGTCCCCCCAGTCAGGGGCTCCTGGCTCCCCCCACTCCAGCACTGTCCTACCTGATAAGCAGAGGCACCCCCAGCCCTCCTGGCTGCTATCCAATACTTATGGAAATACCTTTGTGCTGCGTTGGAGATTCCTGGGCTCTGACCTCGATTGCCCTTTGTTTCTGCCAAAAATGTTCTGCCAAATCCACTCTGAGATCTCATTTATTCCCAGCAGCTCCTTAACCCAGCGGGCACCCACCTCACCACCGATCCACAGCACATCTCTGCCCCCTGCCCTGCCTTCCCCACATCCCCAGATCCCAGCCCCAGAGTGATCCCAGCCCCACAGGACTCCCTGTGGATCCCTGGAAGGCTCAGTTGCTGCTTGTCCACACTGTAACACTGCTGGGATGTGCATAGTGAGCAAAGCTGTTCTCTTCCCAAGGAAAACATGGTTTTTTTCCTCTTTGATTACTTTTCCCTAATTACTCCCATTTCTCAGTGACAGTCACATCTCTCCTATTTTCTTTCTCTCCTGCCATTCCTCCTCTTTCCCTTCTCTTCCCTTCCTTTTTTCCCATAGGAAAAGAGACATCAGTAGAGAAAAAAAATCCATTGCAGTAAGAATTGTCTGTTTGTTTCTTGTCATCAACACAAAACATAAAAATACCTTCCCCAAATGTGCCAGCCCTGCCTCCTCCCCAGCCCTCCCACACCCCCTTCCAGCAGTTCTTCACACATCACATCCTGTGCCATCTCTTTGCCTGCTCTTGTCCATCCATCCCTGCTTCCTTGCTCTGCAGCTCCCCGCACCCCATTCAGGGATTGAAAACTCCCTTAACTTCTAAAAACTCACGGGTATGGGGGAAAAAAAGGGAAATAAAGTGACAGAAACAGCAGTGAAGAGCCGTGACACGGAAATGTGGAGCTGCTCCATGGGCAGATGCGAGTGTGCAGAGCAGTGGTGTGGAGGCTGCTCTGGGTGATGCTGCTGAAGGGGTAAGGAAGCAGAAGGGTTGCTGGATTTGGGGTTTCCCCATCAGGGCACAGCTGCTTTACTCCAACGAGGGTCTCCATCTGACAGCCCACGGGTGAGCTGGAGCCAGGAGCAGGGGCTGGCATGCAGCAAATCCACCTTCACTGCCCAGCTCCTGTCCTGCCACGGGAATTTCTGTGCGCATTAAACTCCCTCTGAGCTGGTCACCTGCACAATGGGAGCAGCAGGCTGTCCCTTGAGGGGCACTGGGAGGTTTAATGCAGTCTGAGGGGAATGTCAGGACATCCCAGGACAAGAGACACACACAGGGGACAGCAACCTGCACCTAGATTTTCTTTATTCACTTCTGAGCTATCAAGAAAAAATACCAGTCCTATGGCTCTCGGGGAGTCCTGGTTCATGTCTCATCAGCAGTTAGAGATTTGTTCTTTTTTTTTTTTTCTTTTGTGACTTAAAAAACCCCTAAGGCTCAAGTTACATTTTTAGAGCAAAAGTCTGACCAATGTCTAAACATTTTACCGTGAATTGCTTGTTGTTTGTCATTGTATCCAAACCAACAGGCATGGCAACCAAGGCAGGAAACAGCTGTGTGTGCAAAAACCTGTGTGAGCGACAGCAAAGAGCAGCAGGGGGGAGAGAGGCTCCAGCTCCAGCTCCAGCCTGAGCAACGCTGGTCCTGGAACAAACCCAAAACCTCTGCAGGCTGAGCCACCTCCTCCTGCTCTGTGCAGGCAAGGCTCACTCCCAGACTGGCCCCCCATCACTGCTGGGGTGAAATAATCCCTCTCTTTCTGCGGGGCAAACAAGCCCCAGAATGGTTTGGGTTGGAAAGGACCTTAAAGCTCATCTATTTCCACCCCCCTGCCATGGGCAGGGACACCTTCCACCAGCCCAGGCTGCTCCAAGCCCCATCCCACCTGGCCTTGGACACTGCCAGGGATCCAGGGGCAGCCACAGCTGCTCTGGGCACCCTGTGCCAGGGCCTCCCCACCCTCACAGGGAACAATTCCCTCCCAATATCCCCTCTAACCCTGCCCTCTGGCAGTGGGAAGCCATTCCCTGTGTCCTGTCTCTCCAAGTCCCTCTCCAGCTCTCCTGGAGCCCCTGTAGGCACTGGAAGGTGCTATTAGGTATTAACCACATGAGTGTAAAATGTGCTTTCTCTCCAGGAGTTTTTTATGCCCTCTCGTGCCTGTGCTGTTCCCCTCAGCACTCCCAGGAGCTGTAGGTGTGCTCTGGGACCAAGGCTACCACCGTGGGCTGCTGCTGGAGGAAAGGGAGACTCAATTCCCCACCGAAAGGGACAGAAAATGTTACTTTTCAGTGGAAAAAAAGGCAGGATTTAATTCTGACCTAAAACTGCAGCACAGCTGCCTCCCTGATCCCTTTTCTGCCGGGACCTCTGCAGATGCATCACAGCTCCGAGGGTTTCCAAATCTGAACAGTTTCAGTTCATTCTCAGCTAGGAAATTCAGGGTTCACTGGACATTTTTTATTTTCATGGTAAGGGGCAAACAAATCTTAATCTCTCTATTCTACGTTTACAGCCCACTAAGTCCCCTTCTTATCTTCTCTGGCTCAGCCTTGATTTATCATCACCACGCTGCATTTGTAAAACAGTACCATAAAGTAAGAAAGAGAACATTTCCCAAGGACTACTCCAAAATAAATTATTTCAGACTCAGAGAAGCTGCTTAATAAATCCCCCTCTTCTTTTTTTTCTTTAGGTATTTTAGAAAGTGATTTATAAGTGCAATATCACCTCTCAAAAATGAGACAATCAACACAGGATAAAATTATCATGTTATGAAAATAGGGGTCAGGCAAAGGGGCTGTGCTTTAAATTAAACCAGGGAAAAATATTTCATCTGAAATTGACTCTTTCTGTCTCAGAAATGAATGTTTTAATCAGCTAAGAACCTAAAAGGTAACACAGAGCCCTAAGTAATACTTAATTCCATAGAAATATGCCTCTGTTCAATATTGATGGGCAGAACATGATATTTCTCTTAAACACACTAACAACGAAACTCAGAGACTCATCAGGACTTCAGAAAGCCTTGGGATTTTCCTAGACTAAGAGATAATATCCCATTTAAATATTTAAATATCACTTCCTTTCAGACCCTTATCTATTCAAGCAATCAACACCATGCCTTCCCCAGCTAGGCAGGGCCAGGCTCCCAGCCATGCTCTTTAAGTAAAATTAACTCTATTTGATATCAATGTCATTCAAAATCAATGATCTTAGAGAGAAACAATGTCGAAAACCAACCATGGGGCTAAAGCTGCTAAAGAGGAAAATGGTATCAAGCAGCAGCAGTATTAATTCAATATCACTGTCAAAATCAAGTCACAACCTTTCCTCAGCACTGCTGATGCAGAAGCATCGTAAGGTCTAATTAGCCCTGGAGTTTCTGCCCAGAGCTTCACTTTACTTCATCATCCCAGCCTTGTTTATCCCTGCAGATGAGTCATTTGAAACTTTGCAAGGTATCCCCTTCCCACTGCCTGAGCTGGGAGGCAATTTGAGTTTGTGAGAGCAAGGGGGGATCCTGTTCCCCCTGAAATCAATAGGACAGCTTTCCCTTCAGGGAGCATCCGTGCTCCTCCTGCTGGTGCCACCGGGGCCACCCTGGCAGTGGGACAGGGGTGACAGGGAGGAAGAGAAAGGACACGGGGCGTTGGGGCTTCGGCTGGTCACCTTGCCATGGGGGTGGGGCACGTGCCATGCTTGGTTCAGGGAGGATGTTCCATAAAGGGGGGAAAAGACCCTTGCCCGGATCCCGAGTGGTTAATGAGGCTCAGGAGGACACCAAGCTAAGTGTGAAACTGCCACCATGAGCACGGTGACCGCGCTCTCTGCCAACACAGCCTGGCCTTGGTGGGCAGCACCAGCTCATCCCAACCCTCATGGCAAACAGCTCATCCCAACCCTCACGGCAAGCAGCTCATCTCCAACACCCTTCTCTGCTCAGCTGCCTCCTCGCTGGAAACACAGAGAGGCTTTGAGGAAAGGGAGAGAGAGAGGGGAAAGGCACTGACCGTGGGGAGCTGGCTGGAGAGGAGGTGCCCATCCTGACTCAACATGTTGGAGACCATGATGGCCGGCAGGTCCATGTTCTGGTAGGGGTATGCTGGGATCAGGCTGTTCGGAGGGAGGCTGTGGCACAGGGAGTGGTATCCAGCTTCGTGGTCCACCAGGTGCAGGAGGGACGGGTCGGGGAGGTTAGGAGGCGTTATGGGAGGGATCTCGTAGTCCTCGTTGTTCTCATTCTGACTGCTGTACGTCTGAAACGTGAAAGAGACATTTTGCAACGTGTCACTGCCTTGCTGCTTCAGCAAAGGGAAAGGATTATTTCTCTAAGAAATACAGATTCCACAGGAAATGGGTTTGTTGTAATAAAAAAGGCATCTCCAGTCCTGCACGCCAGGTTGTAAGGAGGTAGGAGCCAGGCTGTGAGTGTGGCAGCACTGCACCATCCATCAGGAACACACCATGGATCCACTTGAGGCATTCCCTTGCTCCCTTCTTCCACACTGCATCCCTACTCATCTTAAAGTCCCTAAAACCTCAGCAGAAACTTCCCCACCTGGACCACAGCCATGGAAGGGCACGGCTGCTTCCTGACCAGCTGCGGCCTTCCTAGGTCAAAGTCTCTCTCCGGGCAGCCTTTAAGAGTTTTTGTGAGAATTAGAGCTGTAGAAATAACAATTATGTGGGATCAAAATTCACGGAATTATGGAACAGTTTGGGTTGCAAGGGATGTTAAAGCCCTCGCAGTCCCACCCCTGCCATGGGCAGGGACACCTTCCACTATCCCGGGTTTCTCCAGGCTCTGTCCAACCTGGCCCCAGGGTTGGGGCAGCCACAGCTTCTCTGGGCACTCTGTGCCAGGGCCTCCCCACCCTCACAGTAAAGCGTTTTCCCCTAATATCTAATCTAACCCTGTCCTCTGTCAGGTTAAAGCTGTTCCCTCTTGTCCTAACTCCCGCTGAATCCTCAAAAACCCCAGCAGAGAAGCTACAGCCAGAGAGGGGGATTTGGAAACACAGCCATCACTTTAAAAAAATCCTTTAAAGAAAGCCTGCATGACTTCACCACACATGGAGATTTGTCCTTCCTTATATCCTCTCCCAAATTTCCTCTCGAAAAGCGTTCCCTCACCTCCCTAATAATGCTCCCTTGAGGTGACACAAACATGCAGAGATGTTGGAACTCTGTCTGCTCCCCATGTTTTCTCACGGCTTGTTTACTTCTAAGCATTCCCATTTATATAAAAAATGTCATTGCACCTGTGCAATCATTTTCACTTCAGACAAAACCATTTTTTCTTCATAACGTGTGAATCTATCCAAAATTATTAATTACCAAGGCAGAATATAATGAGTCTCTGGCAGAGGAGGCTTATTCTAAACATCTACTGTTTCACATATTATTATAGCATATGAAATTCTGATTAGCTCTAGTATTATACACATGCTAAAGCTAAATTTCCCAGATCACCTAGTTTCATGGTTGGATTTGGACTTAATACTTGATTTAAGAGCAAAACCCCAGATGTTAAAAACCAGTTAAGCACTGTAGGCTTTAATAATCCATTGTCCCAGAGCTCACCCCTGGATTCGTGCTCTTCATCACCACAGACTGTGGGGAGAAAGTCCTTAATAAAATAAAATAAAGCCTGTATTTAACTGGAGCGCGGAAGTCAGTGGGAGAGGCAGCAGGGAGCAAGGAGGGATCTGTGGATTGGTGACAGGGCACTGCCAGGGAGAGCCATGGCTCTGTGGGGTGTCAGAGCAGGGGGTCTCTCCTGCCTCACCCCACAAGTGGGGCTGGAAGAGGCTCATCCTCTGCTAAGCTGAACCCTCCCTCCCACCTTGCACCACCCCACTGCAGAAAGAGACAAAAGGAGCAGTTGACACAGCAGAAGGACAGGATGTCATCCAGGGGGACCTGGACAAACTGGAGAAGTGGAGCTACAGGAACTTAATGAGGTTCAACATGTCCAAGCTCAAGGAGCTGCTCCTGTGTCAGGGAGATCCAGGCAGGAGCCCAGACCAGGAGAGGTAAACACTGAGAAGAGCCCTGGGAGAGAAGGACTTGGGGATTCTGGTGGAGGAAAGGCTGGACATGACCCAGCCCTGTGCCCTGGCAGCCCAGAAACCCCCTGTGTGCCAGGCTCAGCCCACAGTGTGGGCAGCAGGGCAGTGAAGGGATCCTGCCTCTCCCCTCCCCTCCCAGCACACCCCACCTGCAGGGCTGCCTCCAGCTCTGGGGGCCACAATGGGACAAGGACATGGAGCTGTTGGGGCAAGTCCAGAGGAGGCCACAAAGGTGTTCCAAGGGCTGGAGCCCCTCTGCTCTGAGCCAGGCTGGGAGAGCTGGGGGTGCTCACCTGGAGAAGAGAAGGATCCAGGGAGACCTGAGAGCCCCTTCCAGGGCCTAAAGGGGCTCCAGGAGAGCTGGAGAGGGACTGAGGACAAGGGATGGAGGGACAGGAAGAGGGGGATGGCTTCCACTGCCAGAGGGCAGGGATGGATGGGATATTGGGAAAAAAAATTGTTCCTTGTGAGGGTGGGGAGGCCCTGGCACAGGGTGCCCAGAGAAGCTGTGGCTGCCCCTGGATCCCTGGAAGTGTCCAAGGCCAGGCTGGACAGAGCTTGGAGCAATCTGGAACAGTGGGAGGTGTCCCTGCCCATGGCAGGGGGTGGAATTAGATGATCTTTAAGGTCCCTTCCAACCCAAACCATTTGATGGTTCTGTGATTCAAGAGCAGATTCTGCATGTCTGACCCAAACCTTCACGTTTGCCTGAGATTCCCACTGGCAGCAGGGAAACAGGAGCATGACAGCAACACAAGAGAGACCCTGGGCCATGACAGCTCTGCACCAACTGTTGCTGTTCAGGGGAAGTTCAAGCCCAGCTCTTTTTGCAGTCAGCTGCTGTCTAACGTTATGATCCAGGGAAGGCTGAGGGGATGTACACAAGGCAGACAGAGAGATCCCATTTAATACGTCTCGTAGCTAGGTTTCCATTTGGGCTGTGCTCCTTGAGGTACACTGATTCTTTCCCAGTTATTTAAGAGGATTTCACTCTATGCTTTACAGAAAGGGATTTAAATAAATCATCGCACAGCAAACTTGTTCCTCCAACTGGTTTATTTTGGTATCAGGTATAGAAGCAAGTGGCTTTGCTGTACTTAACTAAATTATGTAAAACCCACTCAAAGTTTCCTAAAGCTCTCTTCAAAACTACGAGTCCCCTGTGTTGCTGCAGAGCAGCTCACCCAAGGGCTTTGAGGTGGTTTTGTACAGAGTGCCAAAGCCCCAGCGCCCTGCTCACCCCCAGGCACGTTTCTGCCTCTGTTCTATTCAACCCAGGGGAAAAAAAAAAAAAGAGAAAAGAAAAAAAGACCTGTTTAAATCACAAAGCTTTCCGAATAGCTACAGCATTTTGCAGACGTATCAAAATTACAATCAAAGCTGTACACAATCAAAATCAGATTAGACAATATCCAATCAACATAATCAGACTCGGCGCCTGCCAGCTTTCACACCCTGTCGCTACCGAGCTTTCCAAAGTGAGCTGCCCTCATCCTATGTGTGTTTTAAATAGATGGTCCGAAAGATAAGGAAGGGGGATGAGGCACACAGGCACTCAGAAGGCTGGGAGAAGGGGTGATTTATTGTCACACACACAGCACGTGTTGACACGTCCGCAATGACACGTCCGTCCCCACAAGGAGTGGTCTCACACGGTGTGCACAGAGCCGTCCCCTCAACCCCTCCGCAGCAGCACCCAGTGCTCCTCTCCACCACCATGTGGGCTCTGTGGCAGATTATATTTCCTATTCTTATGTTAATTTGAATTAAATTAAACAGCCAATTATACGTTCTAAGGATACATTACAAATCAGATTAGCGGGCTGGTCTGAAGCCATTCATCCCACCAGGACTCCGAGCACGGAGCAGCTCGTGCTGCTGAATGGCTGCCCATTTACTGTGCACAAAAAAAGATCTAGGATTTTCCACTGTCAAACAGATGACAGTTGTTGTGATTACACATTATTCCTCTTCAAATTAAAACACTGAAATCAGCTGAAACAACAAGTCTCTTCTTGCAAACCCTCTCGTGGCTGGTGCTGCTGGGCAGATGCCGGGTGCTGCTTGGAGCAGGGAAGCCCTGCCTGCAGTGGAGTGGAGACACAGGACAGAGCCAGGCCCTGTCAGAGAAGGGAGACTGACCCTTCTCTGAGTTCCCCCCCTTGCCTTCAGCCCCACAAATATCCCTATGCACCAGCTATAGGGGTTGTATAGGATCCAACTGCCCTGAGCACAGCCCCAGGGTCATCACAGAATCATAAAATAGTCTGGGAAGAGACCTGAAGGATCATCTCGTTCCATCCCTTTTGCTGTGTGCAGGGACACCTTCCACTACCCCAGGTTGCTCCAAGTCCCATCCAACCCGGCCTTGGACACTTCCAGGGATGGGGCAGCCACAGCTTCTCTGGGCACCCTGTGCCAAGGCCTCCCCACCTCACAAACCTGGTTCTGCCCCATGCTTGTACAGCGATGGCACAGGATGGCATTGCAGCAGGTACAACCAACCTCCAACAGCAGCAAAATTGTATTTTAAAACGATTTTTCCATCTTGGAATCCAAGTTTGAGCGGGGGTCCCTGCACCATCTCCATCCAGCTGCAGATTCAGGGTCAGAAGACAGAGGACTGGAGAGGAGGTGATGTGGGGGGATTGTAATGGGGAGAAAGGCTCTGGTTCCTGGCAAGGTAACACCCAGGCCATGCCCAGGACCAAGAGGAGTCAGAACAAGTACCTGGCTGCTCCCTCCCAGCTCACAGCACAGGGCTGGGGACACATTATTCAGAATCATTTGAGAGGAGAGGCAGGCTTACTGAACCTCTTGCAAGAGCAGGGGCTGACCTGCACAGCCAGGTCCCTCTGCTGAGCTGCCAAAAGCACCTGCAGGTCTTGGACACACCCCAGTGTGCTCTCCTGCCAGCACCGCTCCCACCACGGGGACAACGTGCCAGGATCTCCCGGACTTGGTGTATTCCCTGATGCTTTTCAGGAGAGGGAGACAGAGATGGGCAGGAGGCACCCCAAATGCCCAGGGCCTGCAGGAGCAGGCTCTCAGGTGGGAGGCAGCTTTGGGGACTGCTCTGTGGGTGGCAGGCGGCTCCTCTGCTGCAAACACAGAGCACGTCTGTGGGTTGTGGCCTGATGGGCACAGTGACCCCGCTCACCCTCTGCCGTGGGACTCAGAACAACCCTTGGTGCTGCTGCTGCTTCGCCTCCTGCTCCTGTGCTGCAGCTCCTCCTGGTCTGTAAATAAAGCCAAGCCCTGGCAAGCTCCCACCAGCTGTGCCATAACAAAATCTCCCTGAGCCCAGGGGAGCACTCCCAGCAACCACAGCAAAGGGGAGGATGGGCCAAGGGGCATCCAGATGCCCGAATGTCATGCAGCTCTCAGGGACCAGCTGTGACTCGGCCAAAGCCATGACTGAGCCATGTTCTAAACAACACTACAAACTCATGCAGGTGACTCAGCAGGGAGTGACAAGTGCTGAGCATGTCTATAAATGATGCCTTTAGCTTCCTCCTGCCTTTCCCCTCCTGGAAGGGGAAGAAAGCGCTGTTCTCCTTTACAAAACACCCCACAGCCAGGCAGCACCATCTCTGCACTGCATGCTGGTATTAATCACAAAGGACACGACTTGACCAAGGACCTGGGAAACCATTCTCCTCCTCGGCAGCGTGGCAAATGTCCAGTGACCCCAATTCTCCACCGAGTCATGTTCTGTGTGATTATCCATGAGGATCCAGGAGTTGCAGCCAAGCATTGATTCAGGGAAATGTTCTTCACAGGGAGAAGGATAAAGATTTGTGGTATTATTGCAGGTAAATATTTGCCCTGTCAAAAAGCATTCAACAGTAAATACGAGCCTGAGAGAGAACATTTGTTCTTGGGAAGGTACAAGGAAACACGGAGGCTGGTGCAATCTATCCTGATGACACAAACCACCATGGACTCTGTGCCATCCCTCACCTAACTGGGTTTTCCTGAAGCTAATGCAAAAGCTCCGTGACACTCCTGACACTTCAGAGACGAGATGGGTCTGAAGAGACCCAAACCAGCCTGGCAAGTCTGCAAAGTGAGGAAAACATTGATATTTGTGAGGCTGAGAGGTGCTACAGCTTGAGCCCCTGGTGTGCACAAGCAGCGCACGGGTGTTATGGGGTGCCCACACCATCCCACGAGCTGTGATGGCAATCATCCCAACCCAGTTCCAGTAGGACCCCAATTCCAGGGCTGAGGGCAGTGTCCCAGGGAGAGCACTCTCCCACCAGCACCACACAGGGAAGGAGCTGCAGAGAAGCAGCCAGGTGGTTTTGGGGGTATCTCCATTTTTCCAAAGCTGGATGATGTGTCAGACAGAGTCAGGACACAGGGAAGCACGTGGATGGAGGTGCCACACAGACACATTCCCTTCTCCCCACACACACCTAAAAGATTCACCATGTGCTCCTGGTCACAGCAACTGCAGGGAACGCCAGGTTGAGAAAACACCTTGAGCCACAGAAAGAGTCCAAACACAAGGAAAAAGGTAAAATTGAAGCTTCCTGAAGACCAGCTGCCCATATTTCCTCAAAAGCCTTCAATCTCTCCCACTGCACCCATTACTCACACAGGCATGATCCTATTTCCAAGAAGGGGGTTTTGATACTTTTCCCCAGCACAGAAGCCAGAGGGGTTTTCTGCTCATCTCAAGGCACTGAAGCCACAGGGACAGAAATGTCAGTTGAGGTGGCAGGAGAAAGTGGAAGTCACTTGGCCACTGTGACCAGAAATGCTCTGGGGCCAGCAAGGGGAATGGATGGGTGCTCACCAGGAGGGCTGCCCCTTCCATCACCCCTTCTCCCGGGATGGCAGAGGGCTCCTGTTCACACCTGTGATTCCCGGAGCCCCGTGCCAAGAAGTGAAGCAGTGCTGATTTTCTGCGTCAGCAGCTCTGGGCCATAGGAATGGAAATTGATTTGCCTCATCCTCACACACGGAGATCTGTGTGAATAGCAGGGCCAATGAATTATGTGGGGAGAGGTGGATAAATACTGGAAAGAAGTATTTATTAACAGTCAGTCACATACAATCTACAAATTGTCTTTGAAGTGTTCCCAGCCCCTGCTACATTAATTTTCACATGCTCAGGTTTTTTACTAGGGGAATGCTGTTGAAAAGGGAAAAAATGAGTTCTTGCATGAACAGAAATGTGCCCTGGAAGTGTCTGCACAATATTCAGCAAGAGGTTGGGAGCAGAGCAGAGCAGCAGGGAACCTGTGGGAAAGTGGGCTCTTCCTCCCTCTGTGTGTGCTCCTCTTCCATATCCAGAGTAGTGGGGCTTAAAATCACAGAATCGCAGAATGGTTTGGGTTGGAAAGGACCTTAAAGATCATCTCATTCCCAACCCCTTGACATGGGCAGGGACACCTCCCACTGTCCCAGGTTGCTCCAAGCCCCGTCCAGCCTGGCCTTGGACACTTCCAGGGATCCAGGGGCAGCCACAGCTTCTCTGGGCACCCTGTGCCAGGGCCTCCCCACTCTCACAGGGAACAATTTCTTCCCAGTATCCCATCCAATCCTGCCCTCTGGCAGGTTAAAGCCATTCTCCCTTGTCCTGTCACTCCATGACCTTGTCCCAAGTCCCTCTCCAGCTCTCCTGGAGCCCCTTTAGGCCCTGGAAGAGGCTCTGAGGTCTCCCTGCATCCTTCTCTTCTCCAGGTGAACACCCCCACCTCTCCCAGCCTGGCTCTGGAGCAAAGGTTATTCTCTTCAAAAACCCCAAGCAAGTGTTGGTTGTCCCAAAGATCAAACCCATGCCTCCCCACTCCCTGTTTCTCCCCATTTCTCCCCCTCTGTGGGCACTGCTCTGATGCAGACTCTGCACACTATGACAACTGCAGCACAAAGCCATTCCTAGCTCAATCCCAGCTCTTCTGGATGGCTTCACCATTGGATCAGCTGGATGTTTATACCTTTAAACTTCACATGAGTTAACCTTCTCCCATCTCCTAGAGATCCCATGCAGTCCTGGAGCTAGAGCTCTTCCCAAAGCTGAGCCTGCTGGATGGTTTCAACCAAATCTGACAGCTCAAAAAAAGGTCTCTTCTCTACAAATTTTATAAAAAACATGTGTTCCATAAAACCATTTGTGCGCAGAGGGTCCTAAACATCTTTGCTTGTCCTAATAACCTTTGATGTCCTTGGGAAGTTGCCACAGTGGCAGAGGGAAGGCTGGGATGTGGTGCTGTGGTGCTCAGCAGGCTGGGGCTGTGGAGGGAACAATATCCACAGGGAATGGAAAATCTCAGCTCACACCAAAATAAATTTTTGTTTGGAGGCTTGCATCCAATTGTGCATTTTGGGGTGGTTATTTTACATGCTGCCAAGGCCAGAAACAACATTCTCAGGACTCTCTGGCTCAACCTGTCTGTTGTGCAGGCGGGAAGTGAAGAACAAGGTACCGATTATTTATAATTATCTGAAGGATGAAAAATCCCTGAGACTCAGCCTGGGCATTCTGCTGCATCCCCTCCCATGGCACCACAAGTTCACAGTCAGGTTTGATACTGTCCAAGCTGCTCTTGACCTGCATCACCACTTCACAAAAAAAAGCTAAAAATAATCGAGTTCTATGAGCAATTTATAGCAAAAGAAATCAGCCTTATTGTAGGCTTTCAAAAAGGCTCCCAACTCTCTCTCTGCCTCTATTTTTTTTTTTTTAATCAGTATCTTATCCAGAACTGGAATCCTGTCAAGAATAGTGGATAGCAGAGAACTATAACTTCTTATTATGTGTATAGTGATTTTATGAATTCAGTGGGGAATGAAATGCAATTTTGTCAGACTTGTCTGTGTTCATAATGACCAAGTCAAATTAATCATCGTGGATAATACTCCTGTGTCAGCCATTCAAGAGATTTTTTAATAGAATTTTTCTGATTCATGTCTTGCTGTACATCAGATCTGTAGTAATGCAGGCACTTCTAAAAATCAGTGCAATTATGGCTTCTTGTTGGCCTGTCATTTTCCTGGAATAAAAATGTCTCCGCAGAAGTCATATACTGTACATAAACCAAAATGGAAAACAAAAATATAGTTACAATTAGGCTTGATTTTTTCTAAAGATTTAATATCTTTTTGAGGCCATTATTTATAGGCAATACATAAAGCTCCAGAGCACGACGTGAAGATGGACGGGTTTATCACAACACAGACCAATTTTACCCTGGTTGTCATTCCTCCTTTGATTGCCCTGTGAGTTAGTGGCTTTTGCAGGCATGGAAATGACTATCCCGTAGAACAAACAGGGGATAGGTAATGGGTTTGCAGTCAAATTATTGTGTTTATTAAAAATGTATCCAGGAAACCCCACTCAGATCCCAAAGGGCTCTTGTTCAGGAAAATCTCTGGTTCAAGCAAAGGTTACGGTTTCCATAAAGGCAGATATACATGGAAGGGGCAGCAGTGCAGCAGGCAGTGGTATAGAAAGGATTAGGAATGCTGTGTTTATCCTCCTGAGGAAAGAGAGACAGACAGACCCCTAATTCCCTGGTGACACAGACAGAAATGAGTTTTGGAAGGAGATACCCCCAGGAATAAAGAGGAAGAAAAATGTAATCAGATATCTCAGCCTTTCTTGCTTTCATGGCAAGGCAGCAGCTGCCTCGTAGGAGAGGGCAGGGCAGGACCCTGCCAGCACCCCACATGTCCCAGAGGGAGCTCCACACGAGCCTGCTGGGACAACTGTCCCTCCAGAGCCACCTTCTCACGCCACCAGGTACCTCCCCTGCATGGCAACACCACGTCCCTGCAACAAAGACCTCCAACTCCCCAACAAGCAGATCGTGGAATCACGGAATAGTTTGGGTTGGGAGGGACTTTAAAACTCATCCAGTTCTACTCCCTGCCACAGGCAGGGACACCTTTCACTAGACCAGGCTGCTGCAAGCCCTGTCCAGATGGAATATGAAGGCTCAATTCCCTCTGACAGCGTTTTCAGAAGAATTCAATATTGGTTTACACAAACATCAGCAATAACTAGGGCTCCTGAAAACCCTTTGTTGTATCCCCACATGCAGGGCCAGGGCTGTGGGGCACGTTTGATGCACAGTTGCTCCTGGATGACCCAGAGTAGTAGCTCACATCACCTGTTTTTTCCATACCTGCCCACGCTGACAAGGGAACTGTTGCCTTTCACTGCGTGTTTTCGTGGCTGTTCTTCTCCAGTCTCTCAGAGCAAACGTGGCAGCACTCCAGGGAAAGCCAGGAGATGTGCAAGCTCTGCTCCACGTTGGCAAAGAGCAGCCTCTGTCATCTGCCTCACAATCAGCCTCCTTAAAATTGTTTCTAATGATTTCTGCCTGGTTTTAAAATGTATTAAAGGCACTGTACCTCCAGTGAGACAGCAGCCAATGGGATCTAAAATTAGACTGACTAGGCCAGGCAAATATAAATCCATTTTCTTTTCTTTCCTAGGATCTCGCCTGGAAGTGAATACAAGGAATATCATATTCCACTCAAGAACATCATGCATTTCAGGGAATTATTTGAGTACGGGTTTTACATAATTGCCTTTTTTGTCTCATGGCATACTGAACTTGCATAATGAGCTCAGTGCACTCACAGCAATCCATTGTTGGGCTGGATGGATTTGGTGGAGGGTGCTGAGCCCAGGGTGTGTTACACAATGGTGTATAATGCACTGTAAGCAGGTCAAGAGATAAGGCAACCCCAAAACAGGCACAGGCAAGGAAGAATTAGCAAAAAGCACTCTAAGAAATTAATTCAACCTGGCTTCAGCTGAGCCAGAAGGACCCAGAGCAGGAAGGAAACTACACTCTGTACCATGCTTGTTCCCTTTGAGATTTTGTCTTAGAGTATTTCCCTTTAGCTCCAAACTGAAGGAGTGGAGTTAAAGGATTAAACAAAGCCTTTGTGCCATGCTTTGCAGGGATGATTTGTTTGCACCACATTTTTCAGAGTTTCATTTCAAAAGACATGTCCTACTCGTGGCCCGTGGCATTTGCAGCCATCCTCTGCTCTGGGGTGGTGTGGTCTGCAGCAAGGAGGTCCCCAGCAAAGCCACAATGGCAACACAACCCATCTGCAATCCAGACTTTTTTTCCCCCCAAATATATCCCATTTGGTTTTTTTCTCTCATCGGCAAAGAGACATTTTCCAAAGAAGCCCTGCATGGCCCTCACCACCCAGGGCACACTAGGAGTGCTGTGGGCAAGCCACCAGAGACACGACCAAGAGCACACCACCACACGCCTGTGAAGCCAACACTGAGAATCCCACGCTGGAGCTAAAGGGACAATTACAATTTTTTCCTAAATGCCCCACACTACCCCTTGGTTTGCACCCCTTGCACCATCTCCCCACAGAGAACCAAAGCTCTTAACCCCAGGCTCTGCTTTTAGTGGGGAAACTCCACAGCACTCAGGATGTTGGTCCTGCTCATGGTCCCAGTCCTATAAAGGCAGAGCAAAGAACAGTAACAGCTCTTGGTACCCTTCCCTTCAAAGTGTGGCTATCAGCCAGGTTAAATCGTCACCAATTGGGCCAGACCTGGTACTTTTGCTACATTTCTTGTTATTTCCTGTTCCCAGGACCTTTGAAGCACAAAGCATCACCACAAATCCACTCAGATTTGAGCCCTCACGCTTCCCAACCCAGGCTTGGGACCCCAAAGCAAATTGACAAGAAAACTGTAGATACTAAAAAATCAAAAAGTCATAAAGCCCAGCAGAAGCAGTGCCCCCCCCTCCCCATCACCCAGATTTGATGTGTGTGATTAGCACGAGGAAGGCAGGGATGTGGGGATGGCTTGCATAATGTGGTGCAATCTAGCACCTCCCCCAGGGTGCCCAGCTGCTGCAGAAGCAATTTCACAGCTCATCATCCATTATGAGATTAAAATAATTTTTTTTTCCCTCCTGTGAAGTATTAATAAATTGTGCAGGCAGACCAGAGTTAGTGCCATTTACACAAATGGTACTGAATCACCCACCTAGTTATTTCTTAATAGATTGAGTATCTGTGTTCCTCCTTAGCCTGTAATTTAAAAACCTAAATACACAAACCTGTTTATTTGTCTCATCAGGCCCCGAGCCAGCACTTACTGAGCCTGGGGACAGTGGGACAAAGGCAGAGCTGCTGCCTCCCCTGGACCTGCCCAGCACTTTACAAGGGAAACAATACCAAAACAGCCACATCGATCGATAGGAAAAGGGAAATGCACCACAAAAAAAGCCCAAGCCCACGTGGAAATCCCTCCCTTCTGGGGGCAAAACTCACTGAGGCATTGCTGATGTAATGCAGGTTCTTTGGTACACGAGTGAAGATGTAAAGCTGTAGTCGGAGCACCACTAATGGCTCTTTGAACATCCCTGCTTTATTATGGTATCAGACGAAGAAGGCATGTTTAATGTTTAAACTTCCAACAACAAATGCCTTCAGCAAATACGTTTTATGTATTTATTCTGTGCTTCTTAAGCGCCTGTCGCCTCAGCAGCGGAGGTGCTGCTTACCTTTTCTTTATACTTATTTTATTAAAATTAAGAGTGTACCACAGCTTTGTAAAATGACAGTTCTTCCCTCCCTTCTCTGCTCTTTATCCCCAACAGCAGCTTGAAATTCTTCACCCATCCATCCACTGCCAAACATCTCAGGCTGCCAGGAGATTGCCAAAATGGGGAAAGGAAATTAACTGAAATCACCAGGGTGATAAATCAGCTTCCCACATTGTCCCAAAAACCCTCTGCCCCAGAATCTGGCTCCAGCACGTGAGAGATGTGCCAAAGCCAAATACTTCTGAGTCAGCTCTGCCAAAGCAATCCCTGAGGTGGGATGGAGAGAGCATCGGCCCAATTCCAATGGCAGTGACAGGGTTTGGTTGGCCCAGGGAGCTCTATGACAGATTACCCATGGGATTGGGATGTCTCACTCCTTGCAGATCCTAAAAATGCAGAACTCAGCAACGTGCCAGTCACAGAATCACAGAATCACAGAGGTCAGAAACGACCTCCAAGATCATCAAGCCCAACCTTTGACTGACCATACCCCCTGAACCCAGTACTCCCAGTCCATGGGATGTCAAGGTTAAGAGAAGCTGTGGCTGCCCCATCCCTGGGAATGTCCCAGGTCAGGTGGGACAGGGCTTGGAGCAGCCTGGGATAGTGGAAGGTGTCCCTGCCCGTGGCAGAGGGTTGGAACCATATGAACTTTAAGGACCCTTCCCACCCAAAGCATTCCATGATAATCACACAGGATGTCTCTCTACCTCCTTCGCATTTACTGAGCTCCTGAGAGCCACAATTATGACTCTTCCTCCACAACCACAGCGCCAAGAATTTTGTTCTTTTCCTCCCTTTTCCGAAGCAGAAGCTGTCATGTCACAGGAGCACAAAGGTGCTTGGGCTGTTAGGGAAAGCAGGAAGCACCAGGAGACTCGTGACAGAACTGTGAGAACTGGAACATGGTGCACGGCCAAGTATCCAACTCCCCAGTGTAGGCGTGAAAATCTCAGCCTTAAGCCTCCAATATGTGAATTTTGGGAAACAAACAGATTTTATCTTTAACAATTTTAACAACTTTTTTTTTCTTTAATAAAACCAGGCTTATCTATGGTATCTAAAAAAAGGCAGGAACACACACATGGCTGTGAGAGGCTCATCTATGTCCTAAATCAGACACTCATCAAATTCCTTCTAAAGCGTTAAGCAACCTGGATGAAATGAGCAGTGAGAGTAGGAACCATCCTTTCAGGAGGAAGGCAAAAAGGAAAACCACCACATTAATAACCAAAATAGCAATGTTCCCCTAAAGTAATGACAACTGTCCATCTAGAAGGGCAGCCAGGGCATCAATCTGCTGCTCACAGCCAAGAGCCTGTATCAGGGGCCAGCTCCAACGCTGGCACTGGCAGCTCTAGAGGCCATGGACAACATTTGTGGACACAGGGAATGGCTTTGCAGAGGAAAAGAAGGTGCAAGAGGGCTCACATCAACACCAGACCAACCTTCATCACACGACCACAAGGCCCAACCCAACACACAAGGCATGAGGTGAGAAGAGGAAACCAGCCCCAGCTCTCCAGAGGTCGAAGCAACTGAAACCCTCCACTCACTGAGCAGCTGGAGAGGTTTTTCTGTTATTTTCACTGGTTTAGACACACACCAGGTAAAACCTGAACTGTTCCAAGGGGAACGGGCAGAAGTGGAAGAGTCAAAATGAGAGGCAGAGATGCTGATGGAGGAGAGGCTCTGAGCACAACAGGGCTGCACATAACAAAGCCAAAACATCAACCCCGTGGTAAAAATTCTCATTTACCCAGTGTACTCAAGGGCTGCAGCTGCTATCTGTCAAATCCAAGCCCACGCAAGGCCTAGATATTTCCATAAACTGGGATGACTCAGAGCCAGGTGCTTCTATTGCCAATTCTAGTACAAACTGGGCACCTCAAGTCCCACTTGGTGTTACCAAAAAGCATCAACCCAGTCTGACCCCAAATACAATCAAAATAGGACAGATCCTTTTGAGGAAAATTCCTAGAGAAGTAACATCTGCAAGCTAAGCTGCATCAGCTTTCACCACTTCTCCTCCCATCCCTCTTCTTGATAACAAATAACAGGAATCTCTTTCCAGACTGAAACAGAGTGAGAAAGAAGTCAGAAATCAAGGATTGCGTGGACAAAAGGAGAGGAAAGCAGGTGTCTCTAACAGGGCTATTGCAGCACTCCTCGATGCAGAAGTCTGGAAATCAGGACAGGCAGAGTTCCACTGCATGTTCCATTCGCGGTGTTTCAAAAATTAAACACCATCACGTGAGCTGCTCAGAGCACTCCAGTGTTTCCTGCACTTGACAGAGCAGCTTTCCTTTTTTATTTCATTTTTTTTTTGGATCTCCACCATCTCTGCCTGAGCACGGTCAGATCGTTCCTGAAGCTGCATTCAAGTGCCCAGTACCTTGCTCTCAATACCAGTGTGGGTTCCCAGGCTTGCAGCACGCTGACTTGTACCCAAAAAACATGACCTGCTGCTGCCTGGTACCCCATCTACTTGCAGAAGTGATGGGCACCGTCCTCCAGCTGGATCCAGGCTAGAAACAAGCACCTTTTGGGTATTTGCCTCCAAAATGCACTAGGAATTCACAAAGCCTGGGAAAAAAAGCTTCTCAAGAGAAAAGCAGCTCCCATGGGGAGCCTGAGCCCTCAGTGCCACGTAGGTGTGTGGTTTTGTTTAGAAGTCATCTGGAATTCTTAAAATAAATTTGCTAAATTGTCTTCCAGAGACTGATGGCTTTTCTTTTTTTTTTTTCCCTCCTTAATAAACTTTCAGGGGTATCTTTATTGTTATGTCTAATTTTAGAGAAAACTAACATTTCCTGAGATTCAATTTCTCTCATAATTGTTGGAAGGAAACTAAACTGTCTGCTGTAAACATTCACTGTATTGTGTGAAAAGTATCTTTATTACAGCCCACTGGGAATACTAATAAAATTCCCAATCCTAGCCCTTCCTCACTTTTTTTTTTCCAGAGCTCACTCTTTTCTCTTATATACCCATTAGTGTCAGTTCAAACATTCTGCGGGCGAGATATGAGAACTTAAAATATATTATTTAACAATCAAGGGTGGAATAAAGACTTGTGAGCAGCAAGATCCTGTCTGCCTTCCCTTTCGATGCTTTCTATTATAGAAAATGAGGATGGCTATTCCATTTGTCTGCGTTCGTGCTCAGAGTTGATGTAAAAAATCTCATTAGTTTAGTCTGACATATATTCAATACAGTCTATGTACATATTTTTTTTTCATTCTATTCTACAGCTGCAAAATGATACTAAATTTCATCAGATTGGAATGAAAACTGTGGTCTTGGAACATTTCCCTTTAAGGGTCTTATATTTATTCAGAATTCATGAATCATTTTCCAGTAATACAACTATAATTATTCTTAAAGTGTTATGTTTGAAGGTTTAATATGAAATACTTGCAGAAAGCTCTTTTTCACTTTGATAGTTTGTAATCTTCATGGTAATCAGATCAGTTAGCTCCTTCCCACAGCAGCCAGGAAAATACAATTCAATATGAATCTCATACTCTTCACTCATGTTTTAATTAAAGTAATAAAAGCCAAGTCACATTTTGCCCTTTCTAGTGTACACAGATGTATATACCTGAGCTAGACAGCATCAAAGCCAGCACTTCTGATGGCAGCTGATGGATTTGCTAGTTTGAGGTACATTTAATTCAGGCTGGCTCAGAGGCTGCTGATCATGGAAGTGGTGTCAGTGATGGGTGAGACCCAGCACAGTCCTTGGCAGAAGTGCCAAACAGGTGATGGGAGCATGGACCAAACGTGGAGCTCGCGGAGCTGCTGTGACAGCCGTCCTTCAGCTGGGTCCCATGCCAGAGCTCACCTCCCTGGGAAACCTTCCCCACTGCCTCTGATTTGTGGCTCCCACCATGCCTCTGACCAGCCTGGCCTGGTGTGTCACCTGAGAGGGAGACATCTAAGCCTTCCCCAAAGGAGCAGGACCAAAAGGGACTGGTGGCATCTCTTCCCAGCCAGCTCAGGTCCCCTGCTCTGCCCGGCCTCACGAGCAAGGAGGGGTCAGAGTGAACGCTTGGCTCTGAGCAAAAGGAGCTGGACGGCTGCTGGATACACAGCCCTCATCATTCCCCAGTGCCTGCAGAGCCCGGATACCATGGAATCATTCAGGTTGGAAAAGCCCTCTGATATCATCAAGTCCAACCTGTGACCAATCACCACCTCGTCACCCAGCCCGGAGCACTGAGTGCCACAGCCAGGTGTTCCTTGGACACCTTCGGGGATGGGGACTCCACCACCTCCCTGGGCAGCCCACTCCAACATCTGACAACCCTTTCAGTGAGGAAATTCCTCCTGATATCCAGTCTAAATCTCCAGTGGTGCAATATGAGGCCATTTTCTCCTGTTCTATCGATATTTGCCTGGAAGAGCCCGACCCACACCTGGCTGCCTCCTCCTGTCAGGGAGTTGTGCAGAGCCACAAGGTCCCCCCTGAGCCTCCTTTTCTCCAGGCTGAGCCCCTTTCCCAGCTCCCTCAGCCACTCCTGGGGCTCCAGCCCCTTCCCCAGCTCTGTTCCCTTCCCTGGACACTCCAGCCCCTCAATGCCTTTGTTGTTGTGAGTGGCCCAGAACTGGGCACAGCACTCGAGGTGCCTCAGCAGTGCCAGCACAGGGGACAATCACTTCCCTAATCCTGCTGGCCACTCTGTTTTGGATACAGATGCTCTGCTGGTCATCCTGCCCTCATGGGGCTGGAATGGAGCCCACCCCTGCGCCTGCCCAGGGCAGCCTCAGAGCTGACACAGAGAGAAGGGCTCGTTCTTCTTCAGCCAAGGCAACAGAGGGGCTTTCCTTTCTGCCCAGGCCTTCATCCAAATGCTGAAGTGGAAAAAAATGTTTTCCTGCTGGAAGTAAGTGGCTCCTCAGTTAATCACGGTGTTGTGACAGCAGACCCAAACACCAGCTCGGGCTGGGTCTCCAATGAGGAGGGAAGAAGTAATCAATCAGTTGGGAAAGGAAATCCCAAGAGCAATGGGCTGGGTATTTTCTTCCCCACTGCTGTGGCCCACAGAGCTGCATTTCCACAAATAAACAGAGTTTTCCAGAGTGACTCCCCAGAGGTCCATTAGAGGAGCAAACCACCCTCTGCAGGAGCCAAGCCCAACCCCCCGCAGCAGGACACAGGAGGAAATCCTGGCCCGTCACAGCTCCCCAAGAGCGATGGGGCTGCACTGTCAGAGCTCAGCATCAATCCCTGGCACGCACAGACGTGGCTCCCTGCCATGCTGTGTCGCAGCGGGGGATTCGGGAGACACGTGCCGAGGAATTAGCTCAGCACAAGGAGCTGGAGGATCCGAAGGCATAAACAGCCTGTGGATAAAAGCTCTGGGATTGCCTCTGGCTGAAACGACTGCCACCACTCCAGGCCAGCCCAGGAGCAGCAGGAGCTGACCAGAGGGGCCCTGGTGAGGGTTTAAAGCACACATAAGCACCATATTAACCTGAGAGCTGTGCTTTAAAGGCGATCTGCTCCTTCCAGAGCTGCTCCAGGTTGTCCCCTGTGCAGGTCTCCACCTTGCCCTGGGCCATGCTGACCATCAAAGGCAGTGGCTCTCTTTACACCATGTGCAGTCCCTTTACAGCAGTGCTGAGCACGAGGGAAATCCTTGATAAAGTGACACTGTCTCGGCTAAAGCACACCCCCTTCCTCTATCATTTGCTGCTCTTTTATGAGCCATTGGCTTTACAAGCCCAGCAGCATTGCTGGACAGCCAGGCCACGTGTCCCCATGCCACAGGAGTCACCCTGCACGCCAGCAGATCCTGTTCAGTCTGACTGGACCTCAGCTGTGCCCCAGGGTGCTCTGAAGCAGTCCCAGTTACTCCATCTCCTTCACCCTCCAGCACACAGGGAGCATTTCTGGGATCTGGGATACACCTTTCCTTCAGCCCCACTAGTGGGCATGATGGCATTTCGGCACCAAGGACCACCCATGTCCAATCCTCTATCAGGACTCATCTTGGTATCAGTATTTTCTACAGGTAAACCTTCAGATCAAGATGCAGCAGCAGCAAAGGCTGTTTCTCAGGGGGATGGACGTCGTCCTGCTGCTCCTTCTCTGCCAGCCCCCAGGTTCCCACCACTTCCCCAGCCCCTGGGTTCCCACCACCTCCCCAGCTGCAGCTCTGCTGCCTCCAGCCCTGGGCCAATCTTCTGCACAGATTGGATTTTTATTATTAAATGTTTCACTGTTTATAGACTTTTTCACTGCAAAAGAAATCCCAGATCTGGCTGAAGATCCTCAGGCCCATTTTGATCCCACACCTCACAGAACAAGGGCTACAACCAGATGTGCTGCTTAATACAAACACTCTTCAGCACTGGGTCAAAAACGTTCTCTGAGCTGATTCATATCCCAGAAAACCTTGGAAAGACATGGGAAAGACAAGGAAAGGTAACTGCTAGGACTGGCCAGAGCTGGCTCTGGTCTCCAGGGAGACCTTGGAGAGTGGTGGGTGCTGTGCCCAGCCCTCAGGCTGTCAAGCGTGGTGTGTGTCCTCCAGTGCACCTGAGGATGTCCTTCTCCCTCCTGCCTTTGCCCCTAAACCTAGACCTATAAGCAATCTCCTTGATGAAATATCTACACGTGAAATTCAACCACCACAACAGTTCCAGTGTTTCCCATCCCTACCAGATGCTCTGTGCCACCTGACATCTGTCTTCAGCTGTTTAAGATGCTATTTCCTTTTCCCTTTTTCCCCCAGAGTGAGTACAACAGAAGCAGAGACCATCCATTTTGGTCTAGGAATGGCTCAGTTGCATTAGTTTTTCACTCTGGGATGCTTGGTGGCTGTGTTTCAAACACCCTATTGCTAAAACTTAGGAGTCCCTTGAGACCAAGGGTTAAAGATGTTGTTCATTCTGCTTGTAATACCAAGAGGTTTTTTATTATTATTTTATTTAAACACTACGGCCAGCCTTGCACCAGCAGTAAAACCGTCTCTTGCTATGACTGAGCTGCAGGAATCGCTTCCTGACTGCACCTTTCAAAAATTTCACTGTCACACAGGAGTTCATGCAAAATTCACAAGCCTAGATCATCAGCTGTAGTTGTGCTCAACTCCCAAACCCCGCCTGGAAGGGTTTCCATTAGCTGCTGATTATAATAAATGACATGTAACACTCTATTGTTCATTCTAAAATAGTACGTGAGATTCTTCCTGAATCGTCTTCTGAGAAAGGCATTTAGTATCTATCAATGTCTTCCCTCTATTTTTTCTTCTCCAGCACAACATATGAAATTATCCAGTATTACTCAAAGAACAGCAGGGAAAGAGCAAAATCTGTATCTTAGCATGGGGGCCTGCAGTGCACACTCCCAAACTGTGTGTAATCCTCTTTCAACTCTGAGTCTACACAAACCTCTCTCTTCTCTTCACTAGGGGTCTTTTATACACATACAGCTGTATGTTCCTGCAGTATTTGCAATATGTGGTTGTAAAGGGATCGGGGAGTCATCAGCTGTTTACTTTCAGGTGTGCTCTGCCCCTCTTGGGGCCAATTCCAGACTTCAAAAATACAGATTATTCGCAGATTGGAAGAGACCAAGACTCTGCACAAGCACAAGAGAGTAAAGACCACAGGACTGCTGGAGATTCAGGAGCACCAGAGCTCTCCACGCCCTTCTTAAAAAAGAAGGCCACATTAGTTTTTAAAAACCCTTCACTTATATAAGTGACTTTCTTTAACACTGATCAACCTCTGATATCATCTGTTCCTGTGACCCACAGATCAAGAAAAAAATCAACAGAATATGGAGACCCCAAACCCTCTCTCCTCAGTTATTCGCTCAGAGGGTGGTGAAACACTGCCACAGGTTGCCCAGAGGAGCTGTGGATGTCCCATCCCTGGGAGCATCCAAGATCAGCTTGGACAGGGCCCTGAGCAACCTGATCTGATTGGAGATGTCCCTGCTCCTCACAGAGGGTTTGAATTAGATGACTTTGAAGGGTGCCTTCATCCCAATCCATTCTGTGATTCCGTGAAAGTTAAAATAAGTTTCGTCACGTGCAAAGGATTAATTAGAGACACCAAAGTTCATTAGGGGACTTGAGTGGAAATTGCACAAAGAATAACCTCACCATGGGCTCTAATTTCCTGTGCAGACCTTACTACGGGACTCAAGAGAAGGACCACCCTAAGGAATTGCTCAGCCACATGTGTCATCTCCTGGGTTCTTCCTGCCTTTCTCCTGGGGCAATCCTGGGTTCAAGGCAGTGGCTGTGGTGACCATGAGCAACCTGCTGCACTTTATGGGACAGACCAAGTGCTGGAAACTCCTCCAAGTTCATTCGTCTGGTACGTCAGGGACCAACTGCCATAAGAACATCTCACACCTGAGCAACTGAGTGCTGTTGCTTCACTGTCAGTGCCAGAGCAGCCCCACTACTGATGGAGAGAATACCAGGTTCCACCTTGGTTCCATTTTACAGCTTCCTACTCTGGAGGAAGGAGCAAAAATGAGGGCAGTGTGACCCACACCTTCATTAGCAGCACCCAATCACCCTCACTTTGCCCAGGGCTCCACGGCCACTTCAGTCACTGTGTTCTGGCCCTGTGATCTCCAGCAGGGATGGGGAACCCCTGCACTCACATGGATCTGCCCCAGCCCCGGGTTTATTTTATCAAGTGTTGACATTTTGCTGCGATTCAGTCAAGATTGGTGGGAGGACAACACGTCTGCCAGTATTATGACAAGGTTTGAAGGCATATTTTACAGCAGAGGCTGCCAAGACGAGCTCTGTCTCGTCTGGAGCCTTAGCAGAACATGAAGAAGGTATCCATAGCTTCCTACACATCATTAATTTCTAATTATCCTCTCCTTGCTTTCTGCATTATCACTTATTTACCAAACACAGCTTTATTGGATCGCCCAGGTCCTTATAACCAGCAAAGCCATTGTTATGTTAAAACCAATGTTCTAAATGTTATTTATTATTTGATAAACCTTGTGTAACCCTGAATGAGGACATTAAACGGCAAGAACACTACTTCAAAATCCCATTTTAAATAAGTCACCAAGACAGCTGTGCCTTTATAAAACACATTAGAGTGGCACTCAGAGCACATATGGCTCAGGGATATATACAAATTATACAATTTCTGTCATTCGATCAAATAACAGGGACGTTTTGACCCCAGAAATGAGTCAAATGTAAGTTGTAATTCCAGCCCCACTGGAGGCCCCAGCAGTAATGGATCCTGACGGCTGATCAAAGAGCCCTGACCATTTGACCCACCAGATCAGCGACTCACTGTATCTATTATGGCTAATACAGACCCCAGCTCGGAGATATATGGAGGCAGAGAGATAAAGGGCAATAGATACAGTAGATAAATGTTGATTTATACACATCCAGGCACGCGGGGCCATCCGCAGATGGATCCCACGTGTGCGGGAAGGGGCGGCCGTGGCTGACCCCACATGGGTTTGTACAGGAGCACGGCTGGAGACGGATGCTGTGGGTGTGTGTGCACATGACAAATATCATCTCTCTGAACTGCATCACCCTCGGGTGTCAGCAAAACCCCTGTGCCCAGCGGGGCTCCCCAGTTCACACCCAGCCAGGGAAAATCCACCTTCTACTTTACACGTATCCTGCCCCACAGAAACACATCCCTGCCCATGGATCTGCTTTCCTGGCAGTGTAAGTGCAAACACCATCCACAAGTTACCCAGTCTCACCCTAATCCCAGAGCCCAAATTAAAGCCCCTTGTGCTGCCCTACATATCAGGTGAGACACCTGAGGTCATCTGCAGCAGGTGTCTCACCAGCATTGGGTGAAATCCTGCCTTTTTCAGTCATAGAATCCCAGAATGGATGGGTGGGAAGGGACCTTAAAGCACATCCCATTCCACCTCTGCCATGGGCAAGGACACCTTCCACTGTCCCAGGTTGCTCCAAGCCCCGTCCAGCCTGGCCTTGGACACTGCCAGGGATCCAGGGGCAGCCACAGCTTCTCTGGGCATCCTGCTTTTCCAATTGTAGAATCCTGAGATGGTTTGGGTTGGGTCTTAAAAACCATCCAGTTCCACACCCCTGCCATGGGCAGGGACACCTTCCACTAGACCAGGTTGCTCAGTGCTGCTGTGCAAACCTGGCAGCCAAGACCTGACATTTTTGATACACAGATGGGCAGCATGAGCCTGCCAGCAAGAGCAACACACGGGAGTAGCATCAGGAGGAGGAAATGATGTGCAAATAACTTTGTCAATTTAACTCTCCTGTTTTCAATTGAACTCGCAAGTTTTCAACACTTGCCAGTAAAGCAGCAGGTCCTGTCTCTGCCCTCACTTCCAAAAGCAAAGAGCTGCTGATGTAGCTCTCCCTGGCCTGAACAAACCCCACTGGTGTTGAACAGCCTTTCCATGAGGAGTCACACAATTTAACTTGTTGGGACAGGAACGGGCTGGTTGCTCAACTGGAATAAGCCATGCACTGAAATCTCCTGGGATTAGGCAGAGCATAGCATACAAACTGTCCAGTGACAAATAATCAGCTCTTTCCTCCTCCAAACTGCCTGTTGGCCTGCCAGCAGCCAGAGATATTCATGGAGGGTGGGGAAATGCAGCAAACACCCCTCGCTAAGGCTTTCCATAACGTCCCCACACTGACCAGGCACAGAGTCACATCCCTGCTCCCAAAAGCCAAGAGACAGTGGTCCCCAAAGCCATGCCACAGCCTGGCAGTCCCCATAACCTCATCACATCACCCCCAGCTCCTGCATTTCTTCACCCAGAACACGGGATGATGGATGATACCTTCTCACAAGGGATTCCCAGTTGTAATTAATCCATGTTTCTAAAGCACCTGTGGACTCCTCCTGCAAGTGCAAAAGTCTCAACGCCAAATAAAACCAACCTCATTCCTGTCCTGGAAATTCCCAACCTTTCCCTTTACTGGTGTTACTCTCCTTATCACCAAGACTTTAACAAATATCTTTTCCTACTGATTTTGCAGGTGTTTTTATTTCTCTTATCAGCACCATTGCATTTTTACTCATCTTTCAGAGCACTTCATATCTGTGTATTCCTTGGGATTTTTTGCATTACTTAATTCCTTGCCTTTGTTTGGGAAGGGGGGTGGGAAAGAAAGAAGGAAAACTGACAGGGGTGAGGAATGATGTTCTGCTGACTCCATGAGACACAAGAGATACCTCACTCATCTCGGGGGTCAAATGTCCGTGATGGTTTGATCAGATGTCAGCTCGCATTTATACTCTGGCCTCTGTTGGAGGTTGAATTACATTTCACATTTGACTCACTCCTGGGGTCAAATGTCCCTCCTATTTGATGGAACAAGAGGAATTCTTTTCCCCAAGCAGGCTGTGCTGGCGTGAGCTGTCAGTGCTCTCATTATGTTTTAGGCTCCTTTATTTCTGCATTTTGTCCTCAGCTGAGTCCAACCCCTCTGGGATGACAAGGGCTGCAGCCATGGCACAAAAGCCATCCCAGCGAGGAAGATGAAGGGAAGGAGCAGCTCACCTGGCTTCCACATGTTTTGGATGGTGTTTTGTGGGGGGTTTACAAGGTTTTTATTGTGGGGTTTTGTTTCTTCTTTCCCCCAAGCTGGCAGCTGCGCAGGGAATGATGAAGGAGAGGCAAGTGAACCCTGATCCTGGCTTTACCACACTCTTGCCATGAGAAACTGCAGAAACCTAGAAAAGTTTGGGTAGGAAGGGACCTTAAAGCTCATCTCATTCCACCGCCTGCCATGGGCAGGGACACCTTCCACTGTCCCAGGCTGCTCCAAGCCCCGTCCAACCTGGTCTTGGACGCTTCCAGGGATCCAGGGGCAGCCACAGCTTCTCTGGGCACCCTGTGCCAGGGCCTCCCCACCCTCACAGGGAAGGATTCCTTCCCAAAATCCCATCCAGCCCTGCCCTCTGGCAGTGGGAAGCCATTCCTCCTTGTCCTGTCACTCCAGGCCCTTGTCCCAAGTCCCTCTCCAGCTCTCCTGGAGCCCATTTAGGCCCTGGAAGGGGCTCTGAGCTCTCCCCAGAGCCTTCTTTCCCCCAGGCTGAACAGAAGAACTTCCTTAGGATCAAAAACCAGACAAGGAGCTGAGGCAAAGCCACTGTCAGGGAGCTGCAGGATCATGATGGAGAAAAAACCCCAACCCAGCAGGCTCATCTATCGCAGTGTGATAGTTCCAGTCCTGAGTCTGTCAGATTTGCCTTTACCCTGGTGGAACCCAAGGGCTGTTGGATGTCCCACATGAGCTGTAAAGGTATCTGATGCCTCAGCAGCCTCTGAGGTGAGATTGTGAAACCCCCCTCCTGCTGTTTAATGTACTCCTTTGGGTTACAACAGGTTTGGCAAACAATAAAAAACCATCTGGAACCCCCATTTAAATAACAGGGTTGTGTCATTAGTACTGAGGTCATGGTTGGGGCTGTAAAACCAGTAAACAAGTGCTGATGTGCAGGTAAATAAAGGGAGATGATGCACGAAGGAGGGTGAGGAGGAAGCTGCTCCCCATCCTCCTTGGCCAGAGCTCATGCTGGGTGTGAACCCCTACTGACATCCCTGCAGGGCATGAACTGGGATCCCCACTTCCCTTCCAGCTACACTCCTGCCACGCCAGATGAAGTTATGGAGAGTCACTGCAGCCTCCCACAGAGCCCCAGATGCCACCCTGCACCCTTGTACTCCTTGGTCCCCCTCCCAGCTGCTCTCTGATTGTCCCATACCAGCACAGGGAGGGAACTGGGGATGCAAAACAAGGCAAACTTCCCCATTTATCTTCCATGTTACTCCCTACAGAGCTTTTGCTGGTGGGGAAAGCAGCAGCACAGCCTCGGTGTACAAAGCCGTCCCTGCAGTGGGGGGTTCCTGCCCTCCTCTGCCAAGGGAAAGAACCTTCCTCCCTTTCCATCCTTAACTGCTACTCCAAAACAGGAAATAAAGGTCAGCAAGTCAACAGAGAACAAATGAAGAGTAAACTCCTGTTGCCCAGGCTACAGGGATCCAAGCTGGTTTGGTTGATCCTTCCCTGGGATCACACTCAGTACATGAATCCTCCACCACATGATAATCCCTGCTTTCTTTTGGAAGCCAGCCCTCCTCCTTGAGGAGCCATTCCCAACCTCACAGCATCCCTTCTGACTTCCCTCCTGTGCCCACCCGTGAGGGAAACGGGATGAGACAGGTGCTAAGAAGGAAATAAATACAAATGGTTCATGCTGGCCATGGCTCTGCCCAAATCCAGCCTGATCCTGCAGGCACATCACGGCCAGGGACTGTGGCTGGTCCCTGTGCCAGCACTGCCAGCCCTTCCCAGTGAGGCTGTCCAATCCTTGTCCCTTGCGGGTTTTTGAAGGCAAAGTATCTACAACAGCTGCCCTGTGAGCATCCACAGCTTGTGGCTCTGCACAGCCTGGGGGGGACAGGGCTGACCCCTGGTTCGGGCACCTCGGGAGCACCCCATTCCTTCCCGTAGTCACTCACCCTCTGGCAGCTCCTGGCTCTAATGATCATCATCCCCACGCCGCTGTTGGCTGAACACGTATTTGTTTCTGCTGAATCACTCCATAGCACAAAGTTTGCTGTTCCTTCCCCACCCTGGAAATCCTCCTCAGCAAGAACAACCTCTCCCCATGCTGGCAACAGCTTCCAGTGCCAAAGCAGGAACAACTCTCCTGAGCAATGAGCCAATGCACTGCCATGCTCTCCAAGGAGGCAAACTACAGGATTTCATCCCATTCCCAGGGCAATATGGATAGAGTTTAACCCCTGCTGCTATTGGAGCAGTGTGACTCACTAGCCTTGTAATCCATAATGATGTCCCAAAGCCCAGAGGCACTCTGTGGCCCAAGGGGGTGTGTCTGTGGTCAACAAAACAGCCCAACACAACCAAAAATGGGATACTGGAATGTGTCAGCAAGGAACTGCCACCTTCCCTCACAAGGCTGCATGTGATGAGATGCTTCATGCCGAGGGTGCAGCACCTCCAACCATGCCAGGCCACCACTGAGGGACGCGCAGGGGACCATCTCTCATCTCCAGGGCAGGGGGACAGAAAAGCATGTGCTGAAGTCCTCCTGCCCCAGCAGGACCTAAGCATGGGCCTATCTTTCTATAATCACAGAACCGGGTTGGAAGATCACCTTAAAGATCGTATTCCAACCCATACACAGGTTTAGGGCCCCACTCCACGTCTTTTCCATGTGTATCCCAGCCCAGAGAAAGCTCAGGCACCTGCAAGACATGAACACTTCTGTTCTGGTCCCCTACACGTGGGTTTCTAGCTCCAAAACAGGAACCCATTGATTCCTTTTCTCCCCTGTTAATCTATTTAGCTACAGGAAATTATCCACATGAGGGAAGGAGACACCTGAACTGCATACAATCCTTGGGAACTTCACTGCATCCAGAAACACCAAATGCACCTTCATTTTGAGTGAGGGGTGCTGAGCCTGAGCTTTTCAGCAAAGCTTTTCAGCAGAGCCAGGCTCCAGCAACAGGCAGCACCCGGAGGGAAGTGCATCCCACTCCCTTGACCAAGTGCATCCCCTGCTCCTCAGCAGCAGCTGGGCTCTGACCTCCTCCAGGGACACTCCTGATGTCCTAGGAGGACAGATTCACAGAGAGCTCCTAGAATTTGTGCTTGGGCATAGCCTAAGTCCCCTAAAAATCTCACCCCAGCAAAACAACACTTACCTGATTGGCCGATAGAAACTCCTGGGCGTTGTCGTTCATCCCCATGTACATGTTCTCCCCATCAAACTAGAAAGGCAAAAGAAAGAGTTCATGAAATGCCATCTGCACACCACGCTGCTGTGCATCCCAAATGCCTTCCTGGCTCTTCGCATCGAGAGCCAGAATTCCCAGAGGAAAATCCTTAGCTGCTGTTTTAACACTTTTGGGTGTGTATGAGCACACCTTCATCCCGGTTACTGCAATGGGACACGCTAGCACAGCATGGATTTGGGATTTTTTTCAGTGAAATAAAGAATGAATCACTCTGATTCAAACAAATAAGTCAAAAGTGTGAGCCCACGGATGCACCCTGCAGCAAAGATCACCCAAAAGAAGCTGTTGCTAAAATTTCTACTAGACCATCGAACAGGTATAAAAAGCCAACTTCCATCAATGGAAATGTCCAGGACTTGGGCAGGTCCCGTTCAATCCTCTTACAGACCTCTACATAACCCTCAACACCAAAGCAAGGCTACTGCAGCAATGCAGCATCACTCTGGAGCGTTCAGGAGGGGTCTCTGTGCAAACCCTGGTTGCCCACCCTGATACATCCATGCCCTCATCTCCTGCTCTCCTGCCTGCTCTTCCAGGACCCTGCTCCATGGCTGGGCCAGGCAGCCCGAGCACAGCCCATCCTCCTCTGTCCCCACAGCCAGTTCCCAGCTGCTAATCCACTTACCAGGCCACAAAACCCCCATGGAGAGCTACAACTCCTCTCACTAATTAGCTACAAGGGGAGCTTTTCACTCACTCCACTTCCAAAGGAAGGAAAAAAAGCCCTCCAGGATTGTCTCCGGCTCCAAGTACGGCTGGGGCAGGCCTCAAGGCTGAGTTCACAAATTAATTATGGCAATAAAAACGGGCTGTGCCATAAAACACTCCCAAGACGAGGATGGAGGTACCAGCTGTGAGTGACACCTTGCACTTAACAAGGGGAAGAGCCAACCCTCCTGCCCTTACCAGCAGGATGATGAATTGGAGATCGTTCACCCCTCGCCTGTTCTCTCACTCTCTGATACGAAGCTGATTCCAGTTATGCCTTAACAGAAATTGGCCATATTAAGAGCAATAAAAGTGAAATCTAAATAAAACCAGGTGAAGATTTTCAGCCTAGACAATTAATTACACTTCCATTTCTCAGAGTGCTACAGCATTAGCTATTAAAGTCGGCAGAGCTAGTAAAGCCAAGTGGGGGTAACAGGGCTCAGCTTGGCCTCAGACACCCTCTAATTGCCAAACTGTCCTCTGGCACAGCAGAGCAAACCAATTAAAATCTGCAAAATTGAAGCAGGTATTGTGGCACTCATTAAGAGATACCAGCAGCAGCTGCAGCAGGGTGGGAGAGGATTCCTGTGCAACTGCTGGAATTCTGTGAAATCCATCAGTGAGGCAGGAGCTGTGGGGTGCAATGAGCACTGGCACAAACAACTTCCCCAGAAGGCAGCTGGGTACCATCCACTTTAAACTGGATTTCCCTCCACCTGTCAGATGGTCCCTGGCACAGGCAGCTTCTGGCAGCACAGTTCCAGCTGGAGCTGCTGTGCTTCCAGGCATGGAGACCCAACCAGCTCTACAGCCCAAATACCCTCTGAGAGCCCCACCAACCCCAGCAGGGCACCTGAACTGGCAGCAGAGGTGCCAGAGGTTGGTGGAGAATCACAGACTCTCTAGGCTTGGAAAAGCCCTCGAAGACCACCGAGCCCAGCATTCCCCCAGCACTGCCAAGGCCACCATTTAATGATGGCCCCAAGTGCCACATCACCTCTCATAAACCCCTCCAGGGATGGTGACTTCACCACTGCCCTGGGCCACCTGTTCCAGTACCTGACCACTGTTTCAGTGAAGAAATTTTCCCTCATATCCCATCTAAACCTGTCCTAGTGCACATGAGGCTGATTCCTCTCATCCTACCCCTTGTAACCCACGAGAAGACACCGACCCACACCTGGCTACAACCTTTTTCTCCAGGAAAAAAAAAATTCCCTTGAAAGTTACACTCAGCAAACCAAAAGTATCCTTCACTGGCGAGGCCCAGAGCAGGACAAACACCCTCCTTTCTCCATATCCTTCTGTTTGTCAGAATGTATTTTTTTATGGCTTTCTACTGTTCCTGTACCTCCATTCCACAATTCCTTCTGCCCTTGATGCCTTCATAACAACTGTAATGAATCCTGCCTTCAAAATTACTGCTCCTCTGATTGCCAGGCTGAGCAGTGAGCCTGAAAATCGAGACTCGAAATGCAATGGAAACTTTGGAATTTCCCCACTGCTGATTGGATTTTTTTTCCCTCTCCTCCAGGCTATGACGGTGCAAACAAATTTATTAGAAATTCTCCCATCAGGATGTTTTTTCAATTAGATGTTTGTCAGTTATGCAGCAGCCAGGTAGAGCAGATAAGTAATGTGCTCTCCCTCTTCTCATTATTGTTTTGCTATGGAATGCACTTCAAAACAATCAGCCCCATCATTCCGGGTAGATTTATGGTAGAAACAGAAATTTCAATATTTCCCTTTGGTTATAAATGCTTCCTCATTTTTTCCGTCACTCTAGCTCCTGTTCCAGACCTGGATACAGCCATTCATCACCCTCCTCACCCCAAAATCCAACCTGCACTGAATGATGTGGCAGGGATCATTTTCAAGCCCTAATTCAAAAGGAACATCCTCTCGTGCAGTTGTCTCAATCATCCCTTTGCTTGGGTGCAATTACTTAATTTTATTATTCTCTGGTTAATAGGAGCAGCCTATTAAACAAATCAGTGGCTGTGGCTGGTTCCCACCCTCTCCTGCATGAAATGAGCACAAAGCTGAGGAGGGAAGGGAAAAGAAAAGAGGGAAAGAAAAAGGGAAGGGGAAGAAAAAGGGGGAGGGGGAAGAGAGAAGGGAAAAGGGAAGGGGAAGCGCCCCAAATTCCATCAATTCTGGCAACAAATTCAAAGGAACACTACTGAACTGCCTTGGTCTGCAGGTGGCAAGGACTCCAGCCCAAAGGACAGGCAAGATTCCATCTCATGCCATAGGAGGGGGCTTTGCCTGGCACTGATGGATAAGGACACGGATGCTGCCAACCCCATCCAGAGAGGGAGTTCTGAGGACAGCAGGGTGATGGAGACCAAGCCACAGCTGCAGCTCCCCCATGGGACAACCTACTGAGTGTTTTGGGTCCAAGCAAAAGATAAAAGGACAGTTCTATTCTGTGAGAAAACACCCTCTCTGAAATTCAGTTTTTCATGAAGAATTTAATTAAAAATATAATTCTTTTACTACAGCTCTTCCAGGGGATCTGCAGCTGGCACTGCTGCTCCATCAGCCCATACACGGAGCTCAATTCAGATGTTGTCGTACAAAGCACTTTTAACATTTTTATTGCTTTTCTAGCCTCACTTGGGTTTGTTATTTTTGCTCCACAGCATTATTTTCAAACCTGTAAATGTGCCCAGAGGTCACACGGGTCCTGTGTTAGCAGGATGAAGTTGAATAAGAAAAACAAATGCAGGCAGCAGGCTGGGCCAGACCCCAAAGTGCAGCAGCTGTGGGATCTCCAGCTCTGTGCAAACAGGGAGAACAAATGTTTGCTAACTGGGAAGGACCCAGTGGAAAGAAACACAACCTCCTGCCAAGATTCCAAGAAGGTGTTACTTTTTCCTGGATGGCACTGCCAGCTTGTACAATTTTATTATGAATCTCATCACATCCTTTTTATTTCCTGAGAGCCACGAACTGAGATGGAAATTTCAGCTCTGTAAGAAATCATGGGAATCACAGATTGGTTTGGGTTGGAAGGGACCTTAAAGATCACCCAGTTCAACTCCCCTGACATGGGCAGGGACACCTTCCACCAGACCAGAATGTGCTGGCAAAATTCATACCAGTAATACCTTCTGTGATACCTGCAAGATCTCAAAAGCCTTCCAAACTTTTTATTTAATTTTATTTCATGTGTGGTGGGTTTGGTTGGGTTTGTTTTTTTTTTTTGTTTGGGTTTTTTGTTTTTGTAGGGGTCTTACCTAAATTTTGACACTAATTTTTGGCAATACTAGACCAGAGCACCTTAACTTCAAGTCCACTGAGGCACTAGAGCTTGAAAATGTGGCCTGTTAATACAAATCCAGCAGTAATTAAGAGCCATCACCATCAAGGAGCTACTAAATGACCAGTTAAGAAAAAATTGGATGCCTCCAGTGGTTCCTACTGGTCAGAGCTATAAACACTCACTTCTGGTTTGCCTCCCTGTACTGATGCCTTAGGTTTTAACTTTTATATTTTCAAATCCTGTACTGCCTGGTGTGTAACTCTGAAGTTTCTTGTGGCCTGTCAGCTGCTGTTCTCTCGTGCTGGTCAGACATAACAAACCTCTCTGGGTTTGCTCTCCAAGGAGACCCAGACTGTCCTAGGCCCAAAATGTGTAAACCAACATCTTGGGAAGGGGGGTAAGCTTGGGGAAAAGACATCATTAACTGAAGTTTTAATTGGCGAATTTATGCTGATATGCAAATGAACCAAACCTATAAAAGTGTGGAGAACTCGGGACTCGTCGTCCATCTCTGGGTCCTTTTTGGATGTGGCCTTTGGCCTGCCCAGGGTGTACCTTTGAAGGCCTTTCAAATAAATCCCTGCCTTTATTCCCTTATTCCTGTCCAGTCTCTGTTTTTAGGTGGCCACTCAAAGCATCAGTACCAGGACACAGGAGATGGGCAGCAGGTTCCCTCTCATGACAACCTCAATTTCCAAACTGGGTGCACTGGGGATATCAGCTTTCACAGTAAATTCTTTGAATGCAGCTGGGTTTGTTTCCCAGCAAGCGACAGCTCAGCTACCACTAGCACCAAGGCAGAGTGACCCAAAATAATGCCACGCAAGGAATGCCTTTAGGTTTCTAGTGAATAAAAGTTAGGACCCAAGAAAACTTGTAAAACACATTAATCTGTACTGAATACTCCTCATTAAAATAAATTTTTAAAAAAAAAAGTCATAATTGCAGCCCATATGTTGCTGGGCTTTATTCAGCTGCTTCCAATGGCACCGTTCCCACCATGGAGAAACGTAACTCTTCTTTAGGAAGTGTCACAGAAATAATTTTATCCACAATTCATTTTTATCAGTACTGTTTGAGCGGCAAATCCTGCTGCAAGTGCACTTTGGTGGTGGTGCTTCCATGCCCTGCATCCCCATGATGCTGTTCCTGCACACCGGGCTCAGCCCTCTGAGGGATTCAGTCCCACGGATGCTGGTCCTGGTAAGGATCCTCTCTGTACACATCTCTGGGATGTCAAATCCTCACCTCAGCCCTGCCCCTGCTGATGCCTTAGGTTTGAACTTTTCTATTTTCAAATCCTGTACTGCCTGGTGTGCAACTCTGAAGTTTCTTGTGGCCTGTCAGCTGCTGTTCTCTCGTGCTGGTCAGACACAACAAACCTCTCTGGGTTTGCTCTCCAAGGACACCCAGATTGTCCTAGGCCCAAAATGTGTACACCAAAATCTTAGATGGGGGGTAACCTTGGGGTAGTTACATCATCAACTGGGGTTGTAATTGGAGAATTAACCCTGATACTCAAATGAACCAAACTTATAAAAGCGTGAAGAACTCGTGACCCGGGGTCCATCTTGGATGTTGCCTTTGGCCTGCCCAGGGTGTATCTTTGAGGGCCCTTCAAATAAATACCTGCCTTTATTCCCTTATTCCTGCGTGGTCTCTGTTTTTAGCTGGCCATCTCAGGCATCACTGCCAGTGCTGCTGCTGGCTGAGCTGCCACTGCAAATTCCTGCAGGAGTAATTTAGCATCCCACCTCTTCAGGGAATACATGGCTGAGGTTAGCTTAATCCCTTTAACTGCAGTTCCCCCATTAAGGTCTTTACACAACCTTTGGCCCAGAGTGATCTACTTAGCATTATTTATTTGTGCGCTGAAATGCTTGGATAGCCCCTCAGTTGATCCTGTCAGGGAGGGTCAGGAGTTCAGCACGAGATTTACGGCTCCCCCCGGGAGTGCCCTGCGAGGGAAGCTCAGCATCTCCAGCCCGGCCACGCACCGCGATTTGTTTGGGGACAAACGGCATTAACAGGGAGCACGACCCCACAGCAGGTGTCAGAGGCAGAACACAAACCCAGCATCCACAGGAGCCGCCGGGGCTTTGAGGGGCTGAGTTTTCCACAGTCAATACTCTCATACATTATCCCAGGGGAAATTCAGATTGATAGAGTTGAAGTCTCGAGGCTTAAAGCCTTACAGTAAAAAGTGGCTTGTTTGGTTGATTTGTTTGTTTTAAGAACAATTTACAAGTAGGACGAAAGCCTGGTAGCAGTTTTTTCTCAGCTACATCAGGAGCAGCAAACCTGCAGAGCTGGTGGGGCCAAGGTATGGTAGAGGCTGTCAAGAAACTACAACCAGGTGGGAAAGAAAGGAATGACTTGCACTGGACACTGATGGAGTGAGTACTCAGAAATTCCTAAACTGGACCATCTCCCTTGGAAAGACCCTTCTGAGAAGCTCTCACACTGGGATGGCCAGAAGGAAAACAGAAAACCAACAAAGGAAATCCGAAGGAACCCCCACGACCAAGTGACATTCATCCACCTGCCCTAAAACAACATGAGGGAACTTTGGGACACTCATGACACAGACCTGGAGGGGCGGGAGCGTGTCCAGGGATGGGAATGGAGCTGGGGAAGGGGCTGGAGCCCCAGGAGGGGCTGAGGGAGCTGGGAAAGGGGCTCAGCCTGGAGAAAAGGAGGCTCAGGGGGGACCTTGTGGCTCTGCACAACTCCCTGACAGGAGGGGGCAGCCGAGGGGGTGGGGCTCTGCTCCCAGGGAACAGAGAGAGGATGAGAGGGAATGGCCTCCAGTTGTGCCAGGGGAGGTTTAGATTGGAGATTAGGCAAAATTTCTTCATTGAAAGGCTTGTCCAGCTCTGGCACAGCTGCCCGGGACAGTCAGGGTGGAGTCACCATCCCTGGAGGGATTTAAAAGACGTGGATGTGACACTTGGGGACATGGGTTAGAGGTGGCCTTGGCAGTGCTGGGTTAATGGTTGGGTCCAACAATCCCAGAGGTCTTTCCCAACCTAAACGATTCAATGATTTTAAATGTCTGATCTTCTGTCTCTGCTCCCAAACAAACTGGAGTGGGAAGGGGAAGGTTCCACACCAGCATGTCCAACTCCCTCAGTGTGAACCCGTCACACTCCAACACACCCCAAGAAGGCCCAGAGGGAGCCAACAGAGGGACCTTGTGCCTCACAGCCCTCTTGGAGCTTGCTGAAGGTTCAGCAAGCCCCTAGGAAAGGTGAACTGAACTCTCTGGTTGGACTTCTCACAAGGTTCGTCAAAAACCAGCTCTAAACCCCAAAACCCAACACGTCATGGGACCCGGGGGAAGGTTCTCTTGCTCACAGCAAGACCCTCAGTAGGTTTTAGCAAGCAGAAGATCATGGTCCGTGATCCATCTGCACTAAAATCTATCCAGCTCATCATATAACTGATCTGGAAGGGTTCAGTTTATTAATGAGACAGAAATTATTCAGGCCAGTCAAAACTAAAAGCGACTTTGAATAGCTTTGCATTAGGACTCTCGCTGCACTAAGTGGCACTGAGGAAATGGAAGATTAAATTTAATGTCAATAAATGCACAGTAATGCACTGAAGAAAAGCAATCCCAGAGACAGACACGACAATGGGCCTTAAAATAGCTGCTGCTCTCCAGAAGAGAAACTGTTCTGGACAGCTCACTTCCAACTTTTGCTGGGTCCTCAGCAGCTGCCAAAAATGCCATTCAGGTTTTAGAAGCAACCAGAGAAAGAGCAAAGAACGAAAGATCAAGTATTATTTTGCCATCTGTACTGTTCAAAGAAGGAGAGAGGGCAACTGCAAGGAGCATCCAAGGTGTGGAATGGCACACGTGGATGAGGAAAAAGGGGTGATGAAGGGATAAAAGAGTGTTAGATGGACTCAACAAAGATGTACATGAAAAAATGAAATGAGAGCAGGGTTCTAACAGCCTAAAATCAAGGAGACAGACACTGAAATTATTAGCAAGTGAAATTAAACTCTTCCAGAGAAGTTCTTCATACTGGGCTCAACAACAAAACCTCTTGCTGCAGAACGCTGCGGCTTAGAAGGATCCAGAACAGCAATTGAACAAATGAGAGATGAATAATAAACCATGACCTGTGGGCTCCTGGGAGCTCTGTGGGCTGACATAATCTCATTTTTTAGCATGTGGGTCATCAAATATCATTGTGGGATCTCCATCCCTGGAGATACTCAGGGCTCAGCTGGACCAGGTGCTGCACAACACCATGTGGGTGGCCCAGCTTTGCTTGTGGGGCTCAGGACACGCAGATGTCCCTCAGGACTGGCAATATTTGGTGTTTGGGGGCTTCTGTGACATGTGATCATGTGATGCTCACACAGACCTCCACCCCAAAAGCATCCCCTTTTATTCTTCTGAAATGCCACCACTACTGGAGTGACAGCATTCATTTATCTAAGAGGCTGGCTGGCTTTCTGTCAACGCTGCACACAAAATTATTGTTATTACATTATTTGGGGGGAATGAGGCCTTAAACTCATTTACCTGGATCTTTCAGAGCCTGCAAAGGAGTTCAAGCTCTTCACATGCACACACAAAAAACCCGTCCACTGAAAGCTACAGGGAGCAGCAGAATTTAGTCTTAAGACTGACATGGAAATAGATTAATTTTTTTTTCCCATTTCATATTCTAATTACAATTCTTCTCCCCCTACTATTTTCTGTTCTCATTACAGTCTTAAAATTGCTCTGCAAATTCTGTACCTTATTCTGCTCTTCCTACCATCTTTGTCATGGAAATGAGAAACAGAATGTATAAGCATGAAAATATTGCAGAGATCAAAATTCTGCTTAACCCTTTCTCGTGCGACTCCAAAAAGAAGCAAAAGCAGCACAGAGCAGCTAATCCTCCACCCATCCAGCCTCCTCTTCTTCTCCCAGCTGCACTGAGGAGAACGATGCTCAGAGAAAGGGTGATTAATTTAAAGGCCAAAGTCGCTCACGGTTACACCTCGCTGTGCGTGGAGGAGGGGATGGGGTTTCAGCTTAGCAGGTTTTGCCCCTGAGGGCAGATGTTGATCTAATACATTTTGACTGTGTTCAGATGATTGTGTTTGGCTTTTAGCCTGGTGCAATGCTGCTGGGGAGAGCTGCTGCTGGTGCATTGAGCTGCCCTGCTGCACCGAGTGCTCAGCAGATCTCCATCCTTTTCCGTGGCACCGGGAGCTCACCAGAGCCGCAGCCAAAAACCAAATCCTTCCTGATTTCTCTCCAAGTCTGGTCATGGATAAGGAAATCAGGCTGCTGGGAGGTGAGCAGCACCCGCTGCTCTCACCCAGGACCTTCCCAGCCCATCGCTGACCAGCTCAACGCTGTTTATTCTGCAGAGCTGTCGCTGCAAGGCTCGGGCACGTACATCACTTCCTTCTCGAAACCAAACAACAAGCATGCCTGGAGCTGTTTATCACAGGTGCTCGAGGAGTTTATCTGCAAAAAAATATAAATACCAGGCCCTTGCTGGTCCTTCACCCGTCAGCAGCTGAGTGAGCGGGAGAGCTGAGGGAACCTGGTGAGGGGAGGAGAAGGGTACAGGGATGCAGCACCATCCTGGCACTGGCCTGGTGTGTATTCAATAAATACAGTAAGTGCTAATGAGCAATAACTGCACTGCCTGCTCCTCCAGCAACACTTGTAATTCACAGGAAACTGAGAGAGGCAGAAAACACGCAAAGATCTAAAAGAAGCTGTGGAGACTCTGTGCTAGAACAGTGCCAGCGTCAAAGGCACCGAGAAACATTGTTTTCTGCAAGATAAAACCTCGGGGCTGAGATAAAAATAGAGCTGATACCTGTGTGCCTGGGAAGCAGCTACCAGCCTGGCTCCGCTCTGGGAGTCTTTTATGGAGATGCTGATTTCAACAGCAGAACAACAGCCCTGGCTGCAGCCAGAGGCACCACTGGAGAGGGGCTCCACATGGCACTGGAATAGCCAAGGAGGCTAGGGAGCAGCTGGGAATGAAGAAACCTGAAGCAGGGAAGATTTCCCACCCTGTGATTTGGTCCCCTTCGCCCAGGGAGCGTGCAGCACGGGCAGCGATGCTCAGCTGCGCACCTGAAGTGAATTCCTGGATGGAATCAAAGCAATTCCTCGGGGAGCGAAGGCGGCAGCTGCCAGCACAAGCAGTGGCTGGGTGACACTGGGTTTGACGTACGTGGAGCAGGAATGGGTTTGGAAATCTCTATTTATCTTTTCTCGACTGCACAGCGAGTAAATAACGAAGCGAGGAACAGAGCTGTCAGAGGAGTGAGGAGGAGATGCCTCAAAGCTGGGCACTTTTTTAAGACCATGTATTTTGCTTCCAATCCCAATGCCTTGCTGGCAGCTGTACAGGCAAACAACCTGGATCCCAAGTACCTCCTAACTCACTCCAATAACTCCTAAAATCACGTGTGCTACTCAATTGATATTCACAAAGAAAAAGAGTAGCTTTAATTCACTTCACAGCTCCTGTTCTTTCAGCACAGATTAAATATTACCAGGAAATTTTTTACTCAGAGGATGGTGAGGCCTTGGCACATAGATTACCCAGAGCAGCTGTGGCTGCCCCATTCCTGGAAGTGTCCAAGGCCAGGTTGGAGCAACCTGGTCTACTAGAAGGTGTCCCTGCCCATGGCAGGGAGTGGAATGAGATGAGCTTTAAGGTCCCTTCCAACCCAAACCTCTTTCCAAGCAAAAGTACATTTCTGATCCCCACAATTCAAGATCTTGTCTATTTTCTTCTCTTGCAAAGCATAAGGGAAAAGAATAATTGATTTTTCAAGACCATGGGGAACATTATGCAAAACCAGCTAGTTGGGAGGGAAAAAAAAGAAATCAGAGACCTTCCATGCCAGTCATTTAGAAAATAATTTCCAGCACACAGATATTTGGCACCAGCAAAAACCTGCTTTCTGTGGTTCTACACTCCACTTTGTATGCAAATAATCTCTTGCAGTGGTACAAAGAATGACTTGCAAAAAAAAAAAAAAAA
>VWZW01004140.1:586892-624364 GCA_013397115.1 Edolisoma coerulescens
TGTCCTGAAGACTCATATTGCACTGTTAGAAGGAAAATGTGTCAGAGTAAGCATGAAAACTTATGGCCCTGCCTTTGAAAAAGAGAAGTTTTCAAGCAATAATTTGACCTAGAAAGGTTTTCTAGGTCATTTTGACTTGGCATGTATATGTCTGACCTACTAAACCTACCACAATAAAATTACAGAGTTCGTTCCAGCCTGCTGGTGTCAAATCATTCATAAATTCAGATGCACTGTTTACCCAACTGCTATTCATATATTCACAGGGAAGGTCTTGCCAGGCTCCTTCTGGGGGGAAGGATTTGCCCTGTTCAACATTAGCTCGCGCTGACAAAGCGAAAATGTAAGAGCTGCCCTGACAAGCTGAGCTCCCATCTTCCTCCCACAGCCCTCACCCTCGGATCATGCAGGATTTATGGCTGTGCCACCCCTCCCAGGGTTGGTGATGCTCCCCAAACTGGCCTGCTGTGGATTTGCCACAGGGAGGGAACACCAAGGCCTGGCTGTTGTCACTTGTGTGGGTGCAGGCACTAATCAGCACAGCCACACTAACGAAGAAGCATTAACCCCTGCTGAAATCCTTGTGCTCCAGCACTCTGTACCCTGCCTGAGAAACCACAAAGGTGACAATGGAGCTGCCACCAGAAGGGCCCTGAGGAGCCCAGCATGGGCTTTACAAGAAAAGAAGCTCACGTTCAGCCTGCCAGGACAGACAGAGGAGCTGTGCTCGGTGGTGCTGGCTGCCAGTCACGATTCCCAACACCAAAGGGTTTTCTTAAATCCACTTTCTTAGATCCACTCTAATATTTATTAATTCTTATACACAATCCAAGCAACGCCTGTTAAAGGAATAATTGTGAGGGGTATTATGGAATATTGCTGTCCATGACCACATGGGCTGGGCTGTCAGAGCAGTCACCTGCAGAGGAGAAAACATCATCTGACAAGCCAGGGTCTGGGTCCTCGCAAGCAGCCCTCCCCACCATGGGGCACTTCCCACCAGCACACGTGAGGGATGCTGTGTATGGACTTGTTGGGTCTGGTTTTTACCCACGTAAGCACAGTTTCGTCCTCGGGATGGATCCTGGCCCCGAGCACACTTGGAGCCAACAACTACAAACAGGGGTTGCAAGGCCAGGTGCCATGGACAGCCTGAGGAGATGGGTGCCCTCCCCCACTGCCTATCTCCCAGGATGTCCACCCTGTTTGTGCCAGCAGGGTCTGTCCCATACCCAGTGTGTCCATGGCACTGCCCCACTGCCCCATTACTGCTGTGTCCTTGGACTGCCCCACTGCCCCATAACCAGTGTGTCTATGGCGCTGCCCCACTCCAGCCAGGCACCAGGAAGAGTCTACCAGGCTCTGCACAAAGGGACGAGCCCTCCTGCACAGAGCTCGTGCTCTCAGCTTTCAGACTCATTCTGCTGGTCAAACCCAGGACAGCCCAGGTGATCAGGCAGGCTGGCACAGCCAGCAGCTTTTCCCTCTTCCTTGGCTGTGTTTTCTTCCTGAGCCTCAGGATCAGGAGCACATCTCCAGAGGCACATCCAGCTGCGGAAGGATGGATCCACTGACGAAAGAGCTCGCAAAGGAGCAGTTATCTGCACAGTGCCACCATGAAGCATGGCCTTCGGCAAGAAGTTGCCCACAAGGTCAAGGCAGAAGTAGAAGAAGCCATTTTTCCTTCCTTACCACAGCAGAGGGGGTCAGGGAACCTCCTTACGTGCCACCCCACAAGCTTCTGGACACAGAGGTAGGACAGCACCAGCAGGGACAACCAGCAGAGTTGCACCCAGTCCTGCTGCTTCCCAAACTGGTGTGATGCCACCAAGGGCACACAGGGGACAGACACCACCTCATGGGATGGGTACCACCCCACAGCTGGACTGCTCGGAACATGCCGAGGGGTTTCATGGTCCTTCTGCAGCACGGAAGGATGTGCTGGAAAAACACATCAAGACACAACACCCCCCAAACCCAGGGTTTAATGAGATGATCCTCAAGTCAGCTTTGACATCTCATGAGATCATTTTGATCCCCATGTTTCCAGAGAAAAGGACTCTCTGCTCGGGTTCCCACCACGCCTAAGTCAGACATCTAAAAAGATCCCATTTACTAGCTAACAATTAGTGTCCCACACTTTCTCCAAAACCATTTAGTGGGGGAAAACAATTTCCACCAATACTCTGCATCCTGATTCGGGAAGTCACACCATGATTTCAGGCCCTCCAGTGAATATGTTCCATTTTATATTTCAGCTGCACCTCTATAAAGATACCTTTTTCCCCCCCACTTCCAAAATTTTCCTGACTGTTAAGAGAAAGAATCCTCCTTGTTCTGACAGAGAGCAGCAGGAATTATAGCAGTGCTGCATGTTATGTGGTACAACAGCCCCAGACTCTGTTTTGGTTGAACTCTTTTACATCATTGAAGGTTTTCTTTATTCGAGTTTGTGTTATAGAGATTTAAGCATCCTGGGGAGATGAAAACACTTAATTTGTTACTTCCTGGCCCTAATCTTTTGTTTCCCTCGGCTGCCCTATAACCTGCCCCTCTGTGATCCTCTAATGCTCCACGTGCAGCATCTTCTCCACCTGCTAATTACAGGCTCCATTGTGCCAGATAATTCAGCCCCAGCGAGGCTGCAGAGTGGTTCTGCATCTCCAGACCGTGTTTCGCTGCTGCCTCCAAAACCAGAGGAATTAATCACCTTCTCCAGTCGGTGAGTGGGACCAGACACTTGTGTGTTCATTGGAAAAGAAAAGAGCTTTGGTTCCTTTAAGCAAAACATAATGAATCTCCCAGAGAGCAGGAAGCTCATAGTTTATATTTCTTGGAAAAGAGTGTATTAATATATTAAGTCTAAAAATATATCTATAAATCTTTGCAAGTCAGAGCGGAAACGAGGCAAACGTGGCTGGCTCTGAAGGAGCTGCAAGTGCTGACACAGATGAGCCCCCAGCAAACACTTTCTGTGCAAATCACATTTACCTTTGCTGCCTGCCAGGGCTGTAGTTTCAGCCTGCGTGGAGATATTTACTGCAGGCAGCCCAGAGACCATCATTTTGGTACGTGATTTCAATCCGTCCATCCATCCATCCATCCATCCGTCCGTCCATCCATCCGTCCATCCATCCATCCATCCATCCCTCCCTCCATCCATCCATCCATCCATCCGTCCATCCATCCATCCATCCATCCATCCATCCATCCATCCATCTCTTGGTTCTCAGAGCAGCCTGGGACATGGCACCTGACAGCCCTCTGACCCAGCACAACACCTGAGGGCACTGAATTATTCTCCTCTGGATTCAGAAATTAGACTCCTTGTGCCCTTCCTGGGCAGTTTCTGCTCTCCCACCACTGCTGGGCCATGGTCCCATCAGCCAGTGAAGAGGACAGCAGCAATCAAATCCCTCTGCCCTTCTCTGAGGCTCCCCAGCCAGGGTTTGCGATGATGCTGGGGGATAAGGCTTCAGACCACCCACCCCAAACATCCCATTAGGACAAGCATTTTATCAGCAGCTTAAACTCCAGCTTATGCCATGGTGAGAGCATTTTTAGCTTTGCCTCTCCAAGCACAACTGTCCCAAAGGAGCCTATAAAACGTGACAGGCACAAAATCACCAGCAAAAACAGCTTCTCTGAAAAAGAGCTCAGGGTTGGCAAATGCCACATCTGGGCCTAAGAGAGACTTGGAAGGCAAACCTGAAGAAAGGGACAGCTGTGGTAGGGTGAGGAAGACTGGTGACAGCAACACGGAGCCAGAGGAGCTGTAGGAGATCATGATGGTCCCAGAGAGCGTTCTGGGGCTCACCCTCAGCAATGAGGGTTTTGAGAGTTGATGTGAGGGTTTGAGTGAGTTGATGCTTTCCAAGATTTCTTCTCAGAGCTCTCTACAAAGAAAATGTAAAGCTTTGAACCCACCTCCATTCGAGTTTCAGCCCATTTCAATGAAGGTGCATTTTCCACTGCCGTGGATGCTCTCAACTGAAATTTCACTTCAATACAGCTGCTCTCTGAGGAACTGACTTAAGCCTAAATTATTACCAGACTGATCTCAACTGTGTGAAGAGTTCCCATACCAAGCTGAGCTTTGGTTTAACCAAACTGGGCTTTAGATGTCGGTGACGCTGAGCACAGACCTGATGCTGCTGAGGGCCTTGACAAAACTAAGCCTGGGACTCGTTTTTCGAGAAGGATATAATTAACAGCACACCAGCAGAAGTATTTAACCAGGTCTCCTGTTGTTCAATATCTTTATTAATGACCTGAAAACTAGGCTGCAGACTGAAACAAAGTCTGCAGATGAAAAGAACATTATTCAGGTTAATTACAAATGACAAAGTCTTGGGAATTTCTGAGCCACCTAACCAAGCAGAAGGGAACATCAGAGCAGGAGAAACCATATGCTGACAAATCCAGAACAGTCCATGCAGGAAGGAGGGGTCTGAAATCCTTCTAGACTTTAGCAGGGGGTAAATTCTCTGAGCAGTAAGTGGTAGGACCAATATCATGTCAGCTGCCCCATGCAAACCTCGACTGAAAGCACGGCAACATCAAAATGATAGAGAGCAAAAATAACAGGTCAGAAGAGAACACAGAAAATCCTGTAACGCTGTTATCCAAACTGTCAGCACACACTTGCTCCAGGTGCTGAATTCAGTTCCACTCTCCCCTTTCTCAACAGTGAGAGATAAGAAAACAAGGGAAGAAAGATGGGAAACCAAAGCCCTGGGGTGAGAGAGGACATTTGAAATATGAAGGTGTTTCATGGGAGAAAAAAAGGAAAAGGCCTTGTTTTCTCCAAAAAGGAGGTGGCAGAGGCCTATGACAACATATAAAATCATTAATTTTGGCAAATCATTTGATGCAGGGATGCAAGTGCCCAGCATGGGGGCTATTCCTGGGAAAGGGTCGCATGAGGAGCTGGTTGTACTCCCAGTGCCCTGGGAAAAAGCGCTCTAATCTTGCCCCAAATGGGCTCATTTAGGAACTATCAGTGTCTCCACATGTGAAATCGAGATAATTGTACTTATCTCCAGCACAGCAATGAATCATTTCACGATGCTCCTTCGAGGAGCAAAGCCCATGAGTTCACGGAAAGGAGAATCCCCCTGTCCTGCCACTTCAGCCTCCTATCTCCAGTTTTGTGATGCAGATGCAGCTCCCGCTCAGGGCTGGGTCAGAGCCACGATTCATAGTGAAACAAATCAGGGCTCTGTATACTGAAAGCAGAATTTCAGGCTAAAAAAATGCTTACATATCTTGAAGCAGAAGGTAATACTTATAGGAAAACAAAAGGGGACAAATTCACCTCTGGCTTTAGATTTCTCTCTATGAGCAGTTTCGCTCTGCCCACCTAAACAACCAAAAAAAACCCTACAATGTTTTCAAGACAGTTTCATTTCAGAGAACTAAAATCACATTCTGAGCCAAGAGGCGTGAGAAACTCAAAAGCACCATAAAACCATCCCTGCTTCGGGTTGTTTCGGGGTCTTTGTTTCCACAGCAGTTTCCTGAGCTTCAAGGAGACAAAGCTCTTTCTTCCCACTGAGGGATGGTGCACCTCACACAGGGGAGCAAAGCCTAACCTGGAGGGAGAGGACAAGATCCAGGTGCCCAGCAGGGAGACATGAAATCCCACCATGAGATCCAGCCTCCTGGTGCTCAGCACCGTCTGCTTCCCCCATCCCAAGTGGGATGACAGAAAATGGAGCAGCACATGGTGATATCACAGAATCCCAGAATGGTTTGGGTTGGAAGGGACCTTAAAGCTCATCTCTTTCCACCCCTGCCATGGGCAGGGACACCTTCCACTATCCCCCTAGCTTGGTTGCTCCAAGCCCCATCCAACCTGGCCAATGGACCTTGGGGACCAGGGAGCTGCTGGGCCAAGGTAATTGGGGTTGCATCAACAACGCTCATGCAGGTTCACTCAACATGCGAGGGTGAGGAGCAAGGGCTGGGCCACGGCAAAGAGAGAGGATGCAAGGCAAAAATCCAGGGTTTAAATGGTTTGGCCAGGTTTCCTTACCCTCCTTCCCATAAAGACAGGCTGAGAGTTGGGGGTTTTTCAGCCTGGAGAAGAGAAGGCTCTGGGGAGAGCTCAGAGCCCCTTCCAGGGTCTAAAGGGGCTCCAGGAGAGCTGGAGAGGAATTTGGGACAAGAGCCTGGAGGGACAGGAGAAGGGGGAATGGCTTCCCACTGCCAGAGGGCAGGGCTGGATGGGATTTTGGGAAGGAATCCTTCCCTGTGAGGGTGGGGAGGCCCTGGCACAGGGTGCCCAGAGAAGCTGTGGCTGCCCCTGGATCCCTGGAAGTGTCCAAGGGCAGGTTGGATGAGTTTTGGAGCAGCCTGGGCTAGTGGAAGGTGTCCCTGCCCATGGCAGGGGGTTAAAACAAGATCTTTAAGGTCTCTTCCAACTCAAACCGTGCCAGGACTTCCCCCAACAGGACAGCTCTTCCCGCATCACCAAACACCTTGCACCAAACCAACCCATCCCAGCTGCGATTCCCGCACGTGATTGCAGCGAAAACAGGGAAGGAGGAAACAAGCAGAACAAGCCAGTCCCACAGAGCCAAGGATGCTGGTTGCTGCTGGTTGCTGCTGGTTGCTGCTGGTTGCAGGCTGTGCAGGCAAACCTTTCCCCTGCACCCTGCAGTTGCAGCAGGCTCCTGCCAGCTCCGTGTCCAACTTTCCATCGAGCAGCAACCGGAGCATTTTTAACAGACTCTTCTGTTTGAAGCTTAAATCTGCAGAACCCAACAAAAGCAACGGCAACCACAAAATAAAATAACAAAGCACCAACACCCCAAGGAAGCACCCTGGAGCTCAGAGACTGCTCAGCTCCACAGCAGGTGAAAGCAAAGCCCATGTTTCCAAAAAAACCCAAAGCAGCCTTCTGTCATTCAAATGGTATTTGAAAGTGAATGAGCTGCCAACCAATCAACTCCCTGTCAGGATTCGAAGAACAGTATATCCAAACCTCAGGGCTGCGGCCAAGAATGTATTTGCAATGCAGGAACACTACAGCAGCAGCAGCAGAAGCCGTTTGCAAGAGTAAATGAGGTTATTTTGGCAGCAGAGCGGATGTAGCAAACAAGCCACTTTAACTGAATATGGTAAACAGAGATGGAGTGATTATAGGAAGAATGAATGTAATCAGGTTCCGAGTTGCTCTGAATTGCCTCGACTGACCACAATATCTGATAAAACCAATGGAAAAAGTTCTGGTTTCCTCTTGCATATAATTGATTATCTTACTGAGATCTACTGGTTTATACACAGACACACACACTCACAGCCCTCTGAAATTCAGTTGCTTGGTGGTGCTGCCAGAAATAACCCAGAGCAGGAGCAGTTACATGGTATTTATTTTTATCTGGGGTCACAAACTCCCGAAGTGAGAAAGGATGCAAAGCCCTCTCCCAAAATAAGCACCTGGGAGGTTTGCCTTGAGGAGCTGAGGTGTAACCGCTCTGATCCGCGCTCAGCCAACACCGCTCCTTGCTCTCTCCTCAGACAGGCAGGGGGGGAACATGCTTAGTGCCATTAACCAGATCTACCTCAGGGCCCTCTTCTTTGACAAAGAAATACTGGCTTTGATTTATAAAAAAAGACGGAAAAGTGCCTTTGGAATTTCCCCAGTGCCATGAGTGGGCAAATAAAGGTGATGAAACAGCCCTGTGCCCGGAGAAGGATGTGGGATACAGCTAGGGCGAGCAGTGATTTGGGATGGAGAGGGGGCAGGAGCAATGGGCCATGCTCTGTCCTGCCTGTTAGATTCCTCTCACACAGCTGCCTCAGGCCAGAGGAGTTTTGCAAAGACCAGTCTGGGTTTTTGCAGAATCCCATGGCTGTTACCACCTCCTGCCCCAGCCACACTCGGCATCTCTTCGCCTTGGCTTCTGCCAGAAGTTATTAAAGAACAAAACCCAAACAAAAACAAGCAAAAGAAAACCCAAGGGGGCCTGCAAGCTCTTCTTGCTGTGGTGACAGTGAATCCTGAAACAAAAATGTGCCAAAAAGTCGGGCAGGGGGTGGCTGGGGCTCGGCAGGGTGCCGAAAAGCACAACGAGCTCGCCTGCCAGCGGCGGGAAGGAGCCAAATATCCACAAACAAGTTTCCTGTCTGAAATTAATTTACTTACTGAAACAGCACTCAGCAAAACCTGTGATTAATATTTTCCTCCCCAGGCTCCTAACATGACAAAACAATAATTAATGAAATATGAAACTGAACCTGAGTTAGAGTAAGTGTAAAAATATTATTGTTTCTTTTATCTTCCCTTCCATTTATCCCTCCCAGTGGTGGGTGACACCGAGCCCTGTGCTCTGCTTTCCAGGGCAGTGCTCTGCACTGGCAGGAACATGGGCTGATTTCTTGGCACCTGTCCCTGGTTACCTGGCACCCTGCTTGACAGAGGAAATCAGCTGGGAGCTCAGGAGGAGGGTGTAGGGCAAGGTGTACAGGAAGCAGCATGGTGGGGAGCGAGCCTGTTGCTTTTGGTCACGTCCATCCCTGTGGGATAGTGATTAAATGCAATAAAACAACTGGAAGGCAGCTGGAGGATTCAACCCTAAATGCCACGTGCTGTGTTATTTTGCCCAGTGTTTTCAATACCCACCTTCCTTTAATCTATTCCCAGCTATGGCACATCACACCCTGGCCCTGCTCGGGTCTCACGCTGCCTCCATCCCAAAAGCACTCACAGGCAAGCAGCCTGTGGTTTCTAAGGGATCACTCACAGCTGGAATAAACCAGCAGAAGAGGGTTTTAAATAACAGCTTTAGCAGCACAAAACCTCCTCTCTGGAAAGCTGAGTGGGGACATGCTGGGAGAGGGTGCCAGCCCCACGAGAGGGTGGTGGCAAGGTGCCCACAGCCACCCCTGCCATGATGGATGGCAAGGCTGGGATGCTTTGTTCAAAACCCATCCTTTGTCCTTCTCAAGGCAGGGACACCTTCCATTAAATCTTGCTGCTCCAAGCCCCATCCAGCCTGGCCTTGGACACTTCCAAGGATGGGGCAGCCACAGCTTCTCTGGGCAACCTGTGCCAGGCCCTCACCACACTCAGTGTAATGAACTTCCTTACATCTAATCTAAATCTCCTCTCTTTTAAATCTAAATATCTCAATATAATATAATCTAAATACAAGGTCACCTTGAATCCTGTTTACAGAGCAACTATTTATATAAAGCAATTATTTAAGCCTTCCAGTAGACTTTGTCAAATTTTTGTTTTTGTCTGCATCTCTAAAGCACAAATGGACGCATTCTTACAATGAGAGAACACTGTAATTGAGGTTGAGCTAAAATACTGTGGAAATTACATGTATACTGTGCACACATGCAAATTCACACACGCTCTTGGTATGATACACTTCTATATTTATACCCACACACAGAGATAACACCAGAGCCCCACGTGCATAACCATGTATGTGGATGCCTATGAACATTGAGACTGGGGGCTCAGTTTGCTCCCTTAGTGCTGTACCAGCCTGGCTGGCACAGGGCTGGGAAACCAGGAGCTGTGGGACCAGGTGGGTGCTGCTCTGCAGCCTCCTGCACCCCACAACAGCCCCACTTGCCCCCACTCCCCACAGCCACAGGCACCCAACTGTAAAACCACAAACCCCAGCTCGAAGGCAGCAGAGCGGAGCCCACTGCGTGGGAGTCAGCTCCAAAACCAGGGAAAGGGGAACTATTAGGGGAAAAAGACTACATTTGTGAGAGTCTTACAACTCCTCTTTTTTTTTTCTCTCGTAGTGGTTTGGGACAAGCCCAGCCCAGACTGACTCACACAAATAAAGCACCTGCTGATGCACGCCGTGCTCCGTGAGGGCTGTGCCAGGCAGGGGACGTGTCACCGTGACGCCTTGTACCTCCACTAATGACTCCAAGATCAATGGCACGGAAGATGAAGAAGAAAGTGATTTAATTTTCAGATCAATGGATTACACAAGTACACAAAGTATTCCCTGTCAAATAAACGTGTTACCTTGATTCCTTCCATCCTTCAGCTGAGGGAGCAGCAAAACGCTGCTGCATTGCCCGTTTTTCATTCCTGCACTCCTTCTGAGACCCTGGAATGTGGAAGATGCCACCAGACTTCTATTTTATGTAGAAAAGACACAAAGCTGATGGAATATTGCCCTTGCTAGTAGGGCACTTTGGTTGCCCTGATAAATAATTGCCCAGATTTGCAAAACGCTCAGAGCACAAAGCAAGAGGAAGACAAAAAAGTCTAAAAAACCCAACCCCATAGCAACGAAATCTTGGCATGTGGGTCACAGGGACCAGAAGGAGCAAACCTAAAAATGAGATGGACATAGAAAAAAACGTGGAACTAGGGCAAGACTACAGAGGAGAGCCCAGGAGAAGAGCTGGGTGATGAGCTGGAGGCAGGGCTTCACTCCCTGCCTCTCACGGGACCTGCTCTAACTCACCTGCAGGATGAGCAGCCAGGTTAGGAACACAGTTTCCCACCACCCTGAGCTTCTGCTCATCATCTGAGAGCTTTTTGGAAGCCTCATGCAGGAACTGATTCAGTTTGAAAACACCAGGTTCAGCACCCAATCCTTCCAGTCAGCATCGACTTCTGCTCAGCATTGGGTTGGGAGATTTTTCGAGCTTGGTAATTAAAGCTCACTTAAAAGAGTTTCCTCCATCCTCAAGAGTCTCATGATTTACTGTAGCTCCTACTTGAACTCATACACGTCTTGTATTTCCAGACATTAGGTAATGAGGTTTTTGTGGTCCACAGAGCTTTCTCACTGATCCTCTGAATTTGCAGCCAACAGCAATGACTGCACACACAAACACAGAGAAAAGTTTTCAGAATTTTCCATTAGATCCTCCAAAACCTGTCATATCACACATCTTACCCCAATCTATCTTCACCTCCAAGGCTGGCACGATCCAGGCACAACAGGTTGATGTTCTGGTGGGCTCCAGTTGTGTGAACTGTGTTGGCCTCGCTTCTCACACCACTGATCACTAAATCTGACAGAGATGTGGCAGACCCCACCAAACCCCGGGAAGGGATGGGCTACCCAAAGTGCCTGTGGAAGGTCACAAGTAGCTGGGAAGAAGCATTTCACAGGACTCCTCTCCAGCAGCACAGCTCCTGTGCCTGACGGGGCCATTGTTCTGGTGTGGGCTCACAAGGAAGAACAGGAACTCATCTGTTCCACTTCCAGCTACAGCTGCTTTTTCTCAGAGAGGATCTAATTCTTGAGAAAAGCCTATAAAACTCAAAACTTTCCTTGAGTCTACCAGGTAACAAAAGAGGAGACCACAGATACAAAAATGCTGAGTGATACTTGCAAGCATCTGTTGACGCCAAAGGCTGGAATCCAGTTTGGCCAACCCTCCATGCACAGTGAACACTTGGTTCCCACAGGTTTCTTCACAAACCCCTGGCAACTGGAATCTGACAAAGAGAGATAACTGGGCTGATTTGGTCATGCTGAAATTGCACTGATCTTCCTGCATCTGAACCCACAGCACTGGAATCCAACAGGGAACAGGGCACACGATACACCTTGAGAGCCTTCATCTTTTTGCTGGGAATAGGAAGGATCTAGTTTTTGAAAGTATTAAAAGTTTAAGCTCAGCTCATTCCAGGAAGCACAATCAGAGCTCCTAATATCTGGGAAGGAGCTTGAAATCAAAGGGGTTTCCTAAAGCGTGGTCTCAACACGACAAACCTCAAACCTCCAAGGACAAAGAAGAGGAGTTAATTTACAGAATTGTCATAGAATGGTTTGGGCTGGAAAGGACCTTAAATATCATCTCATTCCAACCATGCCATGGACAGGGACACATTTCACTAGACCAGGTTGCTCCAAGCCTTGTCCAACCCGGCCTTGGACACTTCCAAGGATGGAACCAACATCCTTGAGGAACCACCAGGCCCAGCGAGCCTCACCTTGCACTGACTGCTCTTCTTTCACCTGAGTAAAGCAGCTGCTACTCTTTCTTTTCCTTACCTATTTATTGAAACAAAGTCTTTCCCTCATCTCTCTGCTGGAGCAACACCCAAGCCATGGTGATTTGGTGGCAATGGGAACATGGTGTCTGTGCCACCCCAGCTGTGATGGCTCTAACCAGAATGGCTGGTGTCAGGTGATAAATCAGATGCCCTTTAACTCCCCAGCTGAGCTCTGCACACGCCACAGCACTGGAAGCACAAGCTACAACCAATATTTTTACTGACAGGTGATAAATCACATGCCCTTTAACTTGTGTGCACCAGTTGCAAATTTAGTTAATTAGAAATTCACGCTGACTCCTTCCCATGTATTATTTCCTGTGTGATTTACATGGGCTGCTCTTGTTGTTGGAATGCTTGCTGGGATTAAGGCTCTTGGAAGCCAAGGGAGCACGGAGCACAGACCTTTGCTGCAGAGCACCACGACCTCTAGTGCTGTGCAGCCTGGAGAAATTATTGGCAGCAGGAAGAGCAGCAGCAGTGAAGAGGGACCAAAATGTTTTATGGACATTTGATGGGAATGTGGGTCCCTGCCAGCACAATCAGCAGGTACGGCTTGCACGTGGGAACCCCAGGCTAGCACTGGGAGCCTTCCCTGAAAACACAAAAAAGAGCAAAGTCTTTCTCAAGCCTGTAGAATTCCTCATTTTCACACTGCAAATACATACAAAAGGCTCTTTTTTAACTGCCTCTGGAGGTTCCTGCTCACCCCTGGGCAGCCTCTGGGAGCAGCACTGTGACACCCAGCAAGCCCCAGTGTTCCCCCATGGGATCAGGGAAGGATTTCTGGCCAGTGCCCACCATGCTGGGAGCTGGTGAGGGAGACAGCCACCCACTCCAGCCACGCTGCTTTCCACCAGAATTTGTTAATCTCTTCATTCTGGCAAATTAATCCAACTCTCACTTCCAACTATTTTGTCCGTATTTTTCTACGGACACTTTTGTGCCACTGAGAGTATTTTCAGCTCTGCTACAAAAGGGCATTTGTTAAAATATTCCATGACTGCAGAAGACTCATAACAGATTCAGAAACCCAGTGATAATCATAATAATTTTTTAGCACTTGTCTGCCAGACAGAATTATCAGCAAAAGCAGGGCCCTGTTATCTGCAGGAGCGGTATATGATACACTCATTTCTTTTCCCCCTCCCTCCCTCTATAAACTTCAATTATTAATGATGGAAATTTTTCCTTGCCTATTCTTCCCTTGGTGGGAAAAACAGCCATTACTGACATTTGCCGATTTAAATCTAATCCTCCTCATCTGCATATAGACGAGGCTCTGTTTGACTCTGTCTATTGATCCAGCCAGGAAAAGGGACTCTATAACTTAATCTGATGTCAAAGGCTGATGTGTCCTGTAGGAAATCGGTGCTGTAGATCTCCCTGCTATAAATATGTCACCAGAATTAACTGGAAGCACTAATAGGTCACTCAATGAGCTCCACGGTGCACACAGGGCACACCGAGGCTGCTGTCTCGCTACTTGTGATTGATGACACCAAAAATTAGCCGGAACAGAGGGTTGTCAGCCAGCCCGGGGACAAGGGACTCACTGACATGCTTTGTTCTCCTGCATGTGCTGGGTGCCAGCCCAGGCCTGTCACTTCTGAAACATTTAACACACTTTACATGAAAAGAGAAAAAAAAAATATTCCTACTACAAGGATAAAACAATAGAAAATAAGTAGGATGTCTTCCAGCTCTTCCTTCCTGCAGTTTGTCCCGCTGCAGCACTGTCTTTGGTGAGCAAATAGAGCCAAGAGAGAAATTCTGTTGTCCTGTTGCAGGCAAAGAACGCCATGGAGGATGGCAGGGATGGCATCAGGACCTGGAAATGCAGCTCTGCAAGCTCTGGGGATCAAAGTGATCCCAGCTTGCTCACTCTGGGCTGGTTTCTGCACACCAGGCTCCAGCCAAAACACCCCAACCCTGGAAAAAGATTCCCTGTTTAGCTGTGTCCCTTCTTCCCTTGGAGTTTATCATTTAATTGTGGAAAGGTTTGGGTTGGAAGAGACCTTAAAGGTCACCTCATTCCCCCCCCTGCCATGGGCAGGGATACCTCCCACTATCCCAGGTTGCTCCAAGCCACACTGGCCTGTCCCAGATGAAAACCACCACGCCAGGGATGGACAAGGATGGACCACGAGCCCCTCAGCATCAGGACTAATGACAGAGAAAATGAAACAGGAGTCAGCTTCTGAGGGATAGCTCAGGTGGCCTTGCTCTCACTGGCACCCTGAAAAGCAGCAGTTTTTGTCCCAAAAATGTTCACATTCCCCATGGGGGTGCAGGGCAGGACCACTGGGCTCACACTCAGAGCTGCCAACTTCCTTTACACATGAATGGGCCTCACACATGAATAAAGCCCTGGAAAAGCACCTGACCCAGCCCTGATCCACTCCCCATGCATGTGGAGCAGCCTGGAACGTTCTCCCCATTCAGCCACAGCTTTGTTCTCTGGCCAAGAGGCAACTTGGACCAAATTGTCCTAATTTTCCTGTACCGAAGGAGCCGAGACAGTGCCCCTGGTGTGTCACCAAGGATGCGGGAGGAGAGGCTGTTCTCCAAAGGCACGCACAATCCCACGTGTCCTGGTGGAATCACAAGACTGGTCCATCTCCACTTATCTTCACAAAACTCAAAGCCAACCAGAAAACCTCAGAGAGTCCACAGGACTGTCACGTCCAAAGCCAGTGCGATGCTTCCAGTGCTCCTGGGTGAGAAGGGCTCCTTTCCAGGGTTGTTTTTATGGCTATAAATTGTTTATGCTGGGTGCCTGCAAAATGGTGATGCTGAATAAGTCACTTCTCCAGCCAGCTGAGTGCAAAGTTGTTTCCAGAGGGGACCTTTCAAGACTTCATCTCAAGAACTGAGCCTCCTTGCGAAGAGTAAACAAACCCAAGACACATTCAAGAAGCAGCAGAGGACAAAATTTGTACAGATTTAAAACCTGACCTGAAACAGCTGGAACAGTGAACAAATCAAAACAGAATCCAGACTTGAATTTATCGGAATCTCACCTATTTTCATAGAATCACAGAATGGTTTCGGTTGGAAGAGACCTCAAAGCTCATCTGGTTCCACCCCCTGCCACAGGCAGGGACACTTTCCACTAGACCAGGTTGCTCCAAGCCCTATTCAAGCTGGCTTTGAATAATTCCAGGGATGGGGCAGCCACAGCTGCTCTGGCCAATCTGTACCAGGGCTAACATCTAATCTAAATCTCTCCTCTCTTGGTTTAAAACCACTCTCCAGCTCTCCTCTGGCAATCCATCATCCTTAATACGAGGGGCGGGGGTTATCCTCGGCGCTGCAGTTAATGTGGGAGCCAGGTGTTCCCTAATCCCCGACCACAGAGAATATTATAATTGTTAGCACTGTAACGAGCACAGGCGCTTTTACCAGGCAGAGAACATTAACAGGCTCACCTCAAGGAGGGGAGCAGGCAGTGTTTCCAAACAGCAACTGGATTCATCCTCATTATTTACCTGAACAGATGTTCGCTGTGATACTTCCCGAATCCTGGAGCTGGATATTTGTCAGCGTTAATGGGATTTCCAGGAGCTAGTTTGCTTTAGGAGCTCGTTTCCTCATTCAAATTGTAACCATCACCGTTTGCTGGTGTGCGTTGCCTCTTTCGCTCCTGATTATCCTCCTGGGTTTTCACTTTTCCCTGGGTCACTGAGTGCGGATCCATTGTAATTACTGTCATTTCAGCTATTGTGCTGCACGCCGTCACACCAGGATCCGGGCTGCATAAATAAGTAATGCATGTGCTCTTTGTAGGCTTTGCTGACTGAGACAGAGCCCTGCTCATCGGTCTCATCGGGCCACGAGCTCACCTGAGGCCCAGCCCAGGGAGGATCGAGCACCAGGCTCCCCCTCACATGGCTTTTAGCATCATTTCATTCATCTCTGCTCAGACAGGGATGCCCTCCTTCCACTGCCCCTCCTCGGGGTGGATGCTGATCTGCCTGCCCGAGGGGATGCCGTTATCCTAACGCAGCAATCGCTCCAAAGGTTTGTTAAATTAACAGGATCATGGCAAAGGCCTCATGCCTGATGGAAAGGCTTAAATCAACACTGAAACGCTGCCCAGCTGGGGGGCTGCTGCCCTCGGAGTCCCACGCTGCTCCAGAGCCACGTGCCACACAAGGAAGAATCAAAGCTAATTGTCTTTAAGCCCTCAAACCCTCTGTCTTTGGGGAGTCATTGCCCTTCCCCGCCAGATCTCGCACTGTGCTCCTGCGATCGGAAGAGGAAGGTGGTTACAGGACGTGACAGAAGTGCAGGATAACGATCTGCAAGTGATGACTTCAAGTGGTTGGGGTGTGTGGTGGCCAGAACAATGAAGGTGCTGCACCCTTCCCCTCTTGCAGGGTGCATCCTTCCCACTGACAAAGAGAGAACATAAGAACGTAACCGCACACTGACAACGCGGTTCTGCACCACGGGCTGGAGGGGTACAGAGCTCGTGCCAGGGCTCTCACCTGAACACCCCTGCAGGGTACAGGGAATCACACTGTGCCCCAGGAACAGGGGAAGGGCCAGCACAGGGAGCTTTGAAGGAGGAGGATGAGTTGTTTGTGAGTGAGGGGAGCAGAGCTGTGTCTGCCAGACACAGATCTCTGTGGCTGTGAGGAAGGTGGGACTCACCACGAGGTGGGATGGTCAAACATTTGGTGGGTGAGACATAACGTGATGGCCTTATTGCTGCTAAATATCTTTAACTTTCTTGTTTTCTGTAATAAACAGTATTTCCATTGAGAGAAATTCATGGGGCCAGCACATGCAGCCAGTGCTCCCAGCAGTGGGAGGATGCCCCAAGTGGGACCTGCCACAGCTGTCAGGGCTGACCCCACATCCCAAACGGGCCAGGGGGAATAGCCATGACCCAGCTCGGGGCAGGTGGCAGCAGCACCTCTGACCAAAACAGGGCTACAGAGTGGGAATCTGTGTCAGGAGCCTTCAAATAGAGTTTAAAAATTACACAATTGCCAATCGACTTATTAATGAGACAACTATTCTTTTCACTCTCCTTTGCAGGAAAGGACTTTGCTCTCCCCTCTCGTGGTGCAGCCCAGGACAGCTGACAGGATGCAGAGCAAGGCTGAGGCTGCTTGTTTAAGCTGGCTCGGAGGTGCTTCGTGCAAACCTCGAAGGAATGAGCATTCTTTTACTCAGCTGCGCACAAGCCCCACGAAAACCAATAAATTACCACGCCAAACTGCCTGCAAACACCCAACAGGCTGATCAGCCACACAGAACTCAAACAGCTCCTCAAACAGCACCTCGAGGGCGTCCCGTTCAGGGAAACACAATGGCACCGACACCCTACTTGTGAACAGCCAGGAGAACCAGGGGCACAGGAACCTCACCCAGGCTCGCAGGCTTGGCCAGCTCAGCTCTGCTGGCACACGGCCCAAGTGTAACTCAGCACGTCCTTCAGCTGACATCTGCCACCGGGCTGACGCACGAGGACTCTCTGTCTTGCATCACGCGAGTGGTTGCAGACCTCTAAGAACAAGCTGTTTTCAGAGGCCTCATAACTCACACAAATCTTATCTAAAGGACTTTGTCTTCGTATCTTTATCAGAAATGTTCTCCTGCTTATCTGACAAGACGCAGCAGCGTTTCTTTGTAAGGAGGTGCCAGTGACGGCAGGGGCTGGCATCTCTTTGGGCGAGAGCGGAGTCAGCACAGCACACTGCCCCAGGGCTCACCTGGCCTAGGGCAGAGGGCAGGACAGAGAGGTCCCCATGCTGTGGGGACATGCCCACCTGCAGAGGTGAGCTCCCTGGCTCTGCTTGCCACCACCAAGCCAACCAGCAGCTCCTCCCTGAGCCTATTTCAATGCCAGCCACGAATTATGATCAACACTGAGCATGTCCCCAGAAGAACAATGAAGAAACCACAACCAAGTGCTGGACACATTAAGCTCTGAGTCTGTGCTCCATCAGTTGCTGGCAATATGGTTTTAAAATGAAAGAGAAGAGATTTAGATTAAATATAAGGAAGAAATTCGTCCCTGTGAGGGTGGTGAGGCCCTGGCACAGGGTGCCCAGAGAAGCTGTGGCTGCCCCTGGATCCCTGGAAGTGTCCAAGGCCAGGCTGGACAGGGCTTGGAGCAACCTGGGCTAGTGGAAGGTGTCCCTGCCCATGGCAGGGGGTGGCACTCGATGGTCTTCAAGGTTCCTTCCAGCCCAAGCCATTCTGTGATTCTCTAATTACCAGATTTTTAATCCATGGTTTATTAAGCTGGTAGTTGGGTATTGCGACTTTAAGACCGTGCAAGCAAGAGAGAACTAAAAAGCAGGACAACCCCAGCTGGAATATCACCCCCCAAAAGCTGCTAATCCCCTTCCTCTACAAGATCTAGGTTTGCAACCAGGTTAACATTTGTTGCATTTTCTTTGCTTCCAATAAAGGGCATCATCTTGTTTTCATCATTTAATAGCAGAATATCGAAGAGAGCAAGTATCTCCCATTTTCCACCCAGAGCAGATCTTGACTTTCATCTTCCTCCCTGCTCCAGCATTTACTCTCAACACCCACATGCCAACTTAGTCAAGCGGTCACATCAGTCTAGTTTCACACATCCCTGCACTGTAGGATCTGCTGCAGCTGGTCAGGACAATTAGTTCAACACCTTTTCTTTGGAAAGAACCATTGTTCCGGGAAAGCTTAAAAAAACCCCAAACTCCCCATATAAGAAGATGTCTGGATAATGACAAATTAAACCCACATATTGCCTAGAACTGCAAAGGGCTGAAACAACTCTGGGGATCAGCTCTGACAAGCCCTTGCTGGGTTTTAGCAGTCTCTGGGCAGCACAGCCCATGAGTGACAAGGAACAGGGACAGCAAGTCCAAAGGAACATAGAAATGAGGGAAAAAAAAGTATGAAGCAGAAGTGTTCACTGTAATGACCAAAAATACACCCCAAGCCCATGGATCAGTTACTGCTCGTCCCTTTGAGCTGAGTACAGATCTGTCTCTCCTTAGTACTGAGAGTGAGTGAACATTTATTTAACTCCCAGCAGACATTTAGTTGTGGCAGGTATGTGGTGATTTAACCCCAGAGAACAACTCAGCACCAGGAAGCTGCCACCTCACTGCCCCTTCCCAGTGGGATGGGGAGGAGGATCAGAAAGAAGTAAAACCCATGGGTTGAGATAAGAACAGTTTAATAATTGAAATAAAGCAAAATTTAATAGTAATAATAATAATAATAATTGTAATGAACAGGAGAGAGAGAAAGGAGTGAAGCCAAGAAAGACAAGAGATGCCCAGTACAGTCATTTGTCACCTGCTGACCAGTGCCCCGTAGCAACTGGTGCCTCCTGGTCAACTTCCTCCCAGTTTATATACTGGGCATGATGGTCCAGTGACCCCTGGCCAGTTTGGGTCACTTGTCCTGGCCATTCTCCCTCCTGCTGGCTGGCAGAGACCAGGAAACTGCAAAGTCCTTGATTTAGGGTAACACTGCTCAGCAACAACTACAACATCAGTGTGTTATCAACATTACAGGCACACTAAACCCAAAACACAGCCCTGTTTTGTGCTACTAAGAAGAAAATTAACTGTCTCCCAGCCAAAGCCTGGACACAGAGGAGTGGACAGTATCTCATGCCCATATGGAGGTCCTTGACTCCCGCTGGCACTTGGACATTCCAGCGCAGCTGACCGGGCACTGCAGCCTGCAGCCCTCACCCTGCAGCTCATGTTGTTGCCATCAGTCAGTGCTAGCAGCAAATCCACGCTGTGTTCCACCTGCCCTGCTGCAGGAAGGCTTTTAGAACCATTTCATATCCTGCCTGGAGGTCACATTCACACCTGGCACGCGTACCTGGACTTGGGGCAAGCTCACCTACACCCAGGATGAACACAGCTGCCAATGGCAAAAGCTGGGAACAGCAGAGTTACAAACAGGCCAGAAAAAAATTTCAGCCTTTCTTCATGCAGGGAAAATAGAAAAAGAAAAAAAAAATAGAAAAGAAAATAAAAGAAAGCCAACAGAAACGGTTCATCAGATAGTTATAAGTAGCTAGAAACAAAAACCACAGCCACTTAAAGCTTGTGCGCAGTGAAGTTCTGGGGCACTCACCTCCTGTTTTTGTTTCAATCAAGACAAAAGCAGGGTTTATTTTCAGATCCGTATAAAAAATAAAATAGCAAAGGCCAAGCTGCTGAGCCCTGCACTGTGTGGGCAGGGATCAGCCACCCAGTGAGCTTTACTGGTCTCACTGGAGGCCACCCTGCTGTGTGCAACTTTTCCACAGCTCCTCAAAACCCCATTCAATCTTGCATTTGCTGCAGCAAGGTCCCACCTCCACTGCCAGAGGAACCTCTCCACCCTCACACTTGTCTCATCTGGTTTTCTTCCCTTCATTCCTGATTTCACCATGTTCACATTGATGTTTCTCAATACTCCACAAAACAGCTCCAGAGGCATCAGGGTTTGTTCTTTCTTGGGAAGGAAGAAGGATCATCCAACATATTATTTACAGAAAGAAACAGAAATGTGATGGAGCGAGGTTCTACCTGCCCAACCTGCCATGTACAATGTAGGGGAGAAACTCTCCTGCTTGCAGGTTACAGGTTGGTTATTAAATACTCAGCATCTCTGTCCAGTACAAAATCACTTTACACACACTGTGCTCCACCTTTAGTTACAGCTGGGGAAGCCTCAGCCTGCTGGGGCAGAAAATCAGAACTGGCAGGAAGAGCAGGCAGGAAGAAAAGGCAGGAGAGGCTTGGGCAAGAGCACAAAAGCAGCAATGTAACGAGTCTAAAAGGAAATTGATGCAGCTCCTTGTCCCAGCCCCAGGGACAGTCTCCCTTCACCATCAGGAGCGGGTCCTACAGGGGTGCAAAGCAGCTCAGTCCCTCAGCCCAGCTGCCAGACAGGGGATGCTCCAACACCAGCCCCCTGTGCCAGCCCCTCCGCCACAGGCAGGCACCCAGGCTGGGGCTCAGCCCGTGCCCACCACCTGCCATGGGCTGGCATCACACTGGAAGGATCCAGGCAGGCCAGAGGTCAGGAGCTGCTCTGCTCATCAGAGTCACTTGGTTTTTAGGAGGCCTTTTCAGATTTTCTTACACTCTGATGAAACCCACAAAGACAACAAGAGCTGGAACACGCTGCATTGCGGGGCATTTGAAGACCATAGGGTGACCTCAGCTGCTGGGACATCCAGTGCAGTGGCACAGGTTGGCACACGCTGCTGAACACCCCGAATCATCCCAGGACACCTCGCTGCATCTGCCACCCTGGCCCTGCATCCATGGCCAAGCAGACCTGCCAGCATCCAGCCCCAGCTTCGGGCAGAGGCAGGCATTTAACAGAGTTAGCCTGAGCTGCACCAAAACCCACTTATATTCCAATTCCCCAAACTCTTCAGACTCTCCATCTTGACCCTGGCTGATTTTAAAATCACCATGTGACCCTTTTTGTACCTCCCACCTGAAAAACAACGTGAGGCAGGGCCAGCCAGAGCACAGAGCCTTCCTTCCTCCTCCCCATCAATATTTTATCACAGCAGACACCTGCCACGAAAACAAGCCCTGGGAGAAACAGGAGGTTCGTGGAACTGCCTCAACAGCAGCACAGACACCACAGGAAACAAAACAACCTGGGCACAGAGAAGAGCAGAGCCCACAGAGCAAATGTTTGTGTGCTCCAGGGACAGGACAAATTCTGCTTTTGCTTACACAGGGGTGTGACTGCTCTGTCCCCACCAGTTTCAGCTTCTGCAAAGGGCCATGCAGGCAGAGCAAATCCTTTTCCAAATATGCTCAGTTTTGGGGGTTTGTAGTCCAAGACAGGAAAGTGATTCCCTGCATGGAGTCACCAGTTCACAGGTTTGGCACCAGGAATGTCCCTGTGAAAGCACTGGGATTCACAGCGAGATGGTGCATGGGGACAAGGGACATCAAAGAATAAGAAACATGGGGAATCCTGCATGTTTTCCTCTGAAGGATTCAGATTCAGCTTGCAAGAGCTGATCAGGCCCCCCTGCCCAGGTACAAAGCAATCATCACCTTTCCTTCCTGTTTTAACCTTCGGAGAACAGAGACAAGACCAAAATATATCCACTGCTACCAACTTCTCCAGAGTCAGGAGCTGCATGGGAAACATCCTGACTCCTGAATTTCATCCATGAGACAAGCACTCCTCGAGGCCAGCGCTCCTGGGGTGACACCTCCAGGGAAGCACCATTTGTTTATTACAGAGCATGCAGGGATGGGAGCAATTGGAGGTTATTATTTCTACTGGAGATGTGATTTCAGGCTGGGAGAAAATTTTAGGTTGCACAAGCCTGAAATAACTCCCTAGGCCAAATTTACAACTGGTAACAGGCAGACCTATCAGAGTCACTTGTCATTTTATTAAAGGCCTGCACGACCCCTTGACCTACACAGGCTCTGAAGCTGCCAGCCCAGGGACTGAAAGCAGAGCTGTCAGAGAGGCCAGGCCCCTTCTCACAGGATTAGTTTTGTCTCAGTATGGGTTTTTAGGCACTAAACACCACGGTGGGAAGGCTGTTCTTACAGCCACATCTCCCCTGAGGGGGACACAAAGATGCTCCAAGGGCTGGAGCCCCTCTGCTCCAGAGCCAGGCTGGGAGAGCTGGGGGTGCTCACCTGGAGAAGGCTCTGGGGAGACCTCAGAGCCCCTTTCAGGGCCTAAAGGGGCTCCAAGAGAGCTGGAGAGAGACTTTGGACAAGGGCCTGGAGCGACAGGACAAGGGGGAATGGCTTCCCACTGCTGGAGGGTCAATTTAGATAAGATACTAGAAAAGTTTTTTGCAATGAGGGTGGTAAAGCACTGGCACAGGTTGCCTAGAGGGAACAAAGATACCCCAAGCCTTGAACCCCAAGTGTTCAAGGCCAGATTGGATGGAGCTCCAAGCAGCTTGGTCTTGTGGAAGGTGCCCATGGCAGGGGGGTTGGACTCAGTGATCTTTAAAGGCTCCTTCCAAACCAAACAATTCCGTGATTCCATGATGCAATGCACATCCCTGCGTCTCACTGGGGTGGGATCCTGCACAGTGCCCTATTTAGTGGCAAGAATCCCTCCTGCCTCTTTGCCTTTCCCATTCCCCAGCTATCCACCTTGATGGCTCCCCCCAGACTCTCGGCATATCTGGTGTATGTTGGAAAAAACCCCAAAGACGTTAACAAAGTTATATTGAAGGACGTGACAAACACCAGATCATGTTCTGTTGGTACACTACACACTCAGCAGTGCTGGTAGGAGGCTGAAACACCACAGCATGTTTCGTGCAGAAACCTCAGAAACTGGAATTTTACATCTCCCAGGACACAGCCTTGTAACTGGAGCCACTTCTGCTCGGTTCTGAGGAGGCTGCAGGCAGGGACTGACACACAGGGACACCCATGGCTCACATGGGAGCCTCTTCTTGGGCCCATCCAGGAGATAAGAGAGTCCCTCTTGGTTTACAGCGTTTATTTCACCTTCTCTATAAAAATAAAACCCAACATGAAGTTGTGGTCATCGACTGCACCGAGTTCATCTGCAGCAGGAATTGTCCTCATGTCTGTGACCCACATCCTCCCCTGGCTGCTTGCAAGGACAGACCCTTCTCCATGAGCTCACTGTGCCCAGGCTGTGCAGTGTGGGGACAGGACTAAATATTACTCTGCAGGAAATATTGAGAAATTCAGTCTCTTTGGTGAAGTGATCCTTCCTAAGCACGAAAACCACACGCCCATGATTGATGGAGCTGCTCCCCGTTCCAACAGTCAGCTCATGCAGGCAATCCCAAAAGCCAGAAGCAGAGCCCAGAGCGAGCACGTACAACTGCCTGCAGAGACAAGGGTTAACAATCTTATCTGGGGTCACCAGAAGAAATTCCAAGTAAAACCCACAGCACGCAGATTTCCTGCTTTCTAACCCAGTGCCCTATTTATACCTCTCTTTCTTCACAATGCCAGTGACAGCCTTTTCCTCACTCGCAGGCATGTTTCCTGCTTTCTGAATTGTGACTTTCATTTGTAGCTCATTTCCATAACCTCCGAAATAGAGTTTCAGTGGAAGTGTTAAATGTACTGATAAATTCTTCATGAATCTTAAAGTTATTGGCAGAGAGAATGGGGGCAATTTACCCTGTACCAGTCAATTGAAAATTATATATTTCAAAACCCTCTAATGGAACGCAGCAAGGTTTAAGTCTGACTGATAAAGTAACGCCTTCCTGAGGATGAGGCCAATAACAGAGCCTATTTCCAAAATGCAAAGTTCCCAGTGTGATGGCAAACAGGCTCATCAGTGCACAGTGACCTTCACAGGCTTCAATCTTTATCACAGAGCACAGGGACAAACTCTGTGCTCACGTGCAGAGCAGCACCCAAACAGCCCTCGGTGTTCACCCCTCCATCCCTCCGGGCTCATCCCATGGCACGGGCAGCAGGGACAGCGAGGGGATTCTGCCCCCTTACTCCTCTCTCATGAGACTCCACCTCGAGTGCTGCACCCACCAGGAAGGTCCCCAATGTAAGAAAGATGTGGAGGTGCTGGAATGAGTCCAGAGGAGGCCATGGAGATGCTCCAAGGGCTGGAGCCCCTCTGCTCTGGGGGCAGGCTGGGAGAGCTGGGGGTGCTCACCTGGAGAAGGCTCTGGGGAGACCTTAGAGCCCCTTCCAGGGCCTGAAGGGGCTCCAGGAGAGCTGGAGAGGGACTTTGGATAGAGGCATGGAATGACAGGGCAAGGAGGAAGGGCTTCCCACTGCCAGAGGGCAGGGATAGGTGGGATATTGGGAAGAAATTCCTCCCTGTGAGGGTGGGGAGGCCCTGGCACAGGGTGCCCAGAGCAGCTGTGGCTGCCCCATCCCTGGAAGTGTCCGAGGCCAGGCTGGCCAGGCAGGGACACCTTCCACAACCTGGGATAGTGGAAGGTGTCCCCGCCCATGGCAGGGGTGGAAGGAGATGAGCCTTAAGGTCCTTTTCAACCCAAACCATTCTGTGATTCTGTAATTCCATCTGATGAGGCTGCACTTTGATTAACAAATCATCCTCTGTGTGCTCTTTGCCAGGAGCATGGCATGGTCCAGCTGCTGCCACTCCTCTGGTTTCTCTATTTTAAAAAGCAAGAGAAAAAGAGGAAAAAAAAAAAGAAGAGAAAGAGAGAAAAACCAGTCTCATCTGATCCTTATCCCTGCCAGAGCAGGAGCATCTTCAAAACCACTGGCTGAACAAGTTGCACTAAATAATTAGGACACATGGGGGGACTAAAAGTAAAGAAAGACTAAAGCACAGATTTGCTGCAACGTTTCCACTTCACTGGAGTCAGGAACAAGACACAAGGTGCCTATTCTGGAAAACCAGATGTGGCTGTGACTGAACAAAACAGTATGGACAGGAGGCAAGCAGGGAGAGAAAACCCACAAAAGTCATTGTGACTTCTGTGAGAATCTGAAGGTCAGACACGGAGAGAGCAAAGCCAGGGGTGGAGCTGCCTTGCAGGAGTGCTGGGGATGCTCTGGGGTGTGAGGGCTCAACCTGAGCTGTGGGGAAGGTACAGAAACATGGGGTTAGATCCACTGGCAGGAAAAGCATCCAGGTTTTCCAATGGAAACTCCATCAGACTGCAGCCCACCTTCCCCGGAGGGGATGCAAGAGCGAGAAACCAGGGACTGAGGCGTTTGAAATGACACCAAGTGCCAGAGCATCCTTTAGGAGCAGCCCAGGGCAGGCTGAAAGACCCGAGGGGGCTGTGCCATCCCCTCCATCACTCTGGCACTGGATGCAGCTCATTCAGAATCCCCCTGGGACAGCACAGCCCCGACAACAAAAGCCACGAGCGCGAGGTCCCTGTGAGCAGAAGAAAAACCATGTGTGCCACGTCCCCTGACACAGCAAGCTCAGAGCAAGGGGCACAGACCCTGCTGCAAGGCACTGCCTGCCCTCACCCTTCCTAGAAAGCTTTCAGGGGTCACAAACCCAAGCACACTCATCACAGGCAGGTGTCACTGAGACCAAAACAGCATTAATTCCAAAATGGAGCTGAAAACGTTGACACGAAGCAGAGGAATGAGGGAACAGGACTGGACAGGGCAGCAGCCACCTGACCCCAGCAGAGCTGCTCCCACCTCCCACTCTCCTACAGAAACACACACAGCTCCCTGCCCCATATAAAATATTTGTGCATCCTACATAATTTAGAATCCTATTAAATAACTTGACTCCCTTATTTTTCAGAGGAGCAAATTCCATGAATTTTGCATGGAATAAAAATTTAGCAATCATAGCAGTTGCTAATTTCTGTGCTGTGCTCAGAGCAGCCTTTCACTTCCCCATAATGATTTTAAAACATTATCCTGCTGTTTCCTTTTTTCTGTGCCTGGCATTGAAGAGCTCTGCAAACTATTTGAATTGCGCTGCTCTGAAAAAAAAAAATCCTGTAGGGGAGGAAAAATTAAATTCAATCATCACTCTACCCTCTGTGAACTGTGAAAGTCTTGGGAACATGAAAAGGTGCTTTCGAAAGGATGTTAAGCATTCAAAAGATTAGACAGCAATGTGCAATTAAATGTGTTCCACAACCCTTTGTCAGAGTATCCAAAACCTTACTTCTGCATGAACTTCAAATCCTCCCACTGGGAGCTTGTTCAAGTGGTTTACTTTAAACCTGTACTTTAGATATTCCATACCTTTCACTTTTATAATTCTTCAGCATATGCTAACACTGGCAGAGTTAATAGTAACTGACTAATTTTAAACCCTGTGATTACTGGAGCTGATTTATATAGTAGCTTCACTTCACAATGCTGCGAATCAGGCACGCGGTAATTGCCAAGTTCAATTTTAGCTCTGTCACACTGAAGCATTAGTTTTTATGCCTCAGCTGTTGCCTCCTCCATGCTATAGAGGTAAGTTGATAATGCAGTAGGTTTTGCTGTTAAATATCACAATATTATGATACCCCGTGTCAGATTCTTGCAAGCTTTGTGAGCTATGCATCATCTATTAACTAAATACATTTATTAAGGGAACGGTTTGAAAAGGTTCCTATTCTAATTTAGCTCAGAATACTGAATACTGGAAAGAGGTGGGGGGGAAATGCAATGATTTAATTCACCACCAAAAGTGACTTGGTGGAGAGAAGCACTCATCATCATCGTCATCAAGGAGCTGTGGCAGGAAATGTGAAGGGCTTAAACTAAAGCCAGTGAACACAAACCTTCCAGCTGAGGCCCCTCACCCTGACCTCAGGCCACAACCCCCTGGCACATGTAGGAGCAGTGCCAGGAGCTGTTTCACCCCTCAAAACCAGGAGCTTTGGGGCTGCAGGTCCATGTCCAACAGCAAGTGGCATCTTGATCAAAGTATGGACATCCCGGGGAAACCTTCCCTCCCACCCCCGTGGATGCTGCTGGCAGGGCTCACGGAGCCTGGTGGGACAAGCAGAGAGGAAAAGATAGAGGAGATGGGGACACCAGAGAGCCTTTGCTAAGAAGAGATGGGGCTCCACAGCTCAGGGATGGACTGCACTTGCAAGAGGAATGAGACTGAGCTGCTGAGCTGCTGCTGCTGCCTCGCAGCTGAACCAACACACACAGCTGGGCATTACCAGTAATCTCTTAATAGCACTTAAATCCACCCATCTCCTGGGCTTCATGCTAGAAGATTTTCTTTCTTTTTTTCTTTTTTTTTTTTTCATTATTAAAGTCTGCTCATATCAAATGTAACAAACGTGGGTAGGCTGGAACTGCTTTCCTTCCCATTCACACATTCCTTGGTGCTCAGGATCAATGAAGGTGGAAACACGAGCTGGAGCCCCAAAGCATCAGAGAAGGCTCTGAGGACAGGACATAGCCCTGGGGATGGATCTGGGCACCTCCTCTGTCGCAGGGACACAGGAGTGGGGTCTCTGCCCTGGTCCAGTGTTGATCTTTGCAATCCTTTGTATGGAAAGAGCACAGTGCAACAGAAAGGTCTCCCTGCACAGCCAGGTGCTTACTCCTGTTGGACACTGCACTGATCTCAACCCCTTCCTCCCCTCCACAGCTCCCTCATCCCCAGGCACATGCAGAGACACCAGACCAAGCCAGCACCACGTGCTGGCCCCTGTGGGGCCTCCAGGGACCCTCCTCTGGTGCCAGCACTCAGCAGTGACTTGGCCACGCACTGGGGAAATTCCCTCTCTCAGCACACCCCTCCCCTGACAAACCCCAGCTTTATGGGCACAGGACAGCTGTGCAGTCCATGATATTCACCAAAAACGTGGATCTTGCTCCAGCTCTGAAGTTCATGGCTTAGGAACTCAGCAAAACCCCTGGGGACAGTGGTTACCAGTCCAGGGGCCGCCTCTCCCATTAACCCTCTCACCACTGGAGCAAGGCAAGAGCCTGAAAATTCTAAGTTCCTCTTCTACTATTTTTTTCCACAGTTTTCCAAAAGGAAAAGAAACAGACAACGTGCTACACGAGGAGCATCCTGCAAGCCTGGAGAGCTGGAGCTCCATTCTGTCGTGGCTCAGAGCAGTGTCCAGGGCTCCCACAGCACAGGCAGCATCCTGCTCCCTGCAGCCCTTCATGGGACACCTCACACACAGAGAAAGAGGAAGGAAAATGTGGGAATCTTGCCAAGTGTGTGGTCACTGGGAGGAAGGAGGAGGATTGATGAATTTTTCAGCTTTGATGATTTTGGTAAAACCAGAGCCACGTGCCTCAGAATGCTTCAGGAACCCACTCCACAGATTAATCAACCACAGTGCCCCGGGATTCAGAGGTGGAATTGACTCTTTGATGCCTGAAGTCACATTTTTTTTGCAACCCCCCAGGGATGTGTGACCAGTCCCATTTGTTTCAGAGCCTCTGCCAAGGTCAGTGCTGCTGGCAGGCAGCAGCCTGGTGCAAACCACTGGTGGCTGCATCAGCCCTTGTGTAACACAGCTGGAGGATGCTGATGGCATCGATGTTCTCAGAGGTCTTCTGAAGCTAAAGCTGAGCTCAAACCAAACTTTCTCACTTGCATCACCCCTGTACCTTCTTGTGATTGCCCAGAGTGCAAACTCCCCCTCCAAGTGGAGGGAGAGGCCACAGCCCAGCTGCAATCTCACCAAGCCCAGGGCTTGCAAGAACATGGATTTCCCTGGCAGCAGGACAGGGAGGACCAGTCTGGTGTCAGACACCTCTCCCAGAACAAAGGCAAGGCCCTGCTCTGGCCTGGGGTACCATGTACCTACACTGGTAATGCAGAACTCACAGCACTGGGATTCTTCTAGAAAATAACCCTGGAAAGAAACTCCCTGGTAGCAGTATGATTTCTCTTTCCCTTATACACTCACATATCCACACTCCTTGTCCATCTCAGCTGTATTTTTTAGGAACCATCCTTACCTAAGTGCCCAGTAGGACCTTTTTCAGCTGCGGCCTCAAAACTCTGCTGGGCCACAGGTGATTGCAACAATACCCAACACCTGAGCTCCTAAGTTTAAACAGAGCTTTGTACCCACAGGAGCCACAAAGGAGGCCAGCAGAGCTCATCCATATCCTCTGCTCACGCAGAGCTGGGAGACTCCACAGCCAGCAGCACACACCTGCCTGCAGAGCAGTTGGGGAGGTTTGCATCCTCCAGGCACATCCTTGCCAGAAAAATAGGTTTGGTTGGAAGGGACCTTAAAGCCCATCCAGTTTCACTCTGTGCCATGGGCAGGGACACCTTCCACTATCCCAGGCTGCTCCAAGCCCCGTCCAATCTGGCCTTGGACATGTCCAGGGATGGGGCAGCCACGGCTTCTCTGGGCACCCTGTGCCAGTGTTTTACCACTGTCATTGTAAAAAATCAAAACAAAACCTCCCTTATATCCAGTTTAAATTGACTCTCTTTTAGTTTAAAACCGTCACCCCTTGTCCTACAGCAACAGGCCATGCCTAAGTTTGTCCCCATCTTTATTGGCCCCCTTTAAGAACTGAATACACAAGAGTTGGAGCTTGCACAGCATTTTACCATCCGTAATTTCATAGCTTCACAGCAGCTACGAGCTCTGTTTCACTTTGGGACAGAAAAGGGGCGTTGCCACAACCAACACTGGAACACTGCATCCGGGGGGAAGCTGTGGAACAGAGCTTCAGAGTCCAGAGCTGCCCCAGCAGCACGTTCTGTAGCCCTGCACAGAAAACACCTCCTGCTCACAGTGGGGAGCTAATCCCTCCAGCAGGATATCCAAGTCATCCCCACCCACGTTTTATAATTTGCAGATAACAAACTAAATGCAACATTAAGCTTAAAATAAAAGCATTGACACCTTTGCACAAAGAGACCTTGGCTTCTCTTTCTAATGCATTTAGCTGCTTTTTAAGAAAACGTCCTCATTATTTTATGTGAAAGGAAAAGAGGCAAGCAGGTGGTCCCTGACTGCGTCATGTGTCCCCTACCACGCTGTTATGTGATTAAAAGGAACATTTACACGGGTCTGAACAGCTGCTTGCAATGGGCATGGGGACAGCAGAGCCCCCAGCTGCTGTTCTCCTCATACCTGCTGTGTTACACAGAGTCGTGGAGTGGGTTGGGTTGGGTTGGGTTGGAAGGGAATTTAAACCTGTCTTGATGCCTAAAGTGGCCACCTAAAAAACAGAGACTAGACAGGAATAAGGAGATAAAGGTAGGCATTTATTTGAAGGGCCTTCAAAGGTACACCCTGGGCAGGCCAAAGGCAACACCCAAGATGGACCCCGGGTCACGAGTTCTTCACACTTTTATAGGTTTGGTTCATTTGAGTATCAGGGTTAATTATCCAATCACAACCCCAGTTAATGCTGTAACTACCCCAAGCTTACCCCCCATCTGACATTTTGGTGTACACATTTTGGGCCTAGGACAGTCTGGGTGTCCTTGGAGAGCAAACCTAGAGAGGTTTGTTGTGTCTGACCAGCACGAGAGAACAGCAGCTGACAGGCCACAAGAAACTTCAGAGTTACACACCAGGCAGTACAGGATTTGAAAATATAAAAGTTAAAACCTAAGGCATCAATCTCATTCCACCCCCTGCCATGGGCAGGGACACCTTCCACTATCCCAGGGTGCTCCAAGCCCTGTCCAACCTCGCCTGGAACACTTCCAGGGATGCGGCAGCCACATCATTGGATACTGCTGGAAAACCAGCCTGTGCTGAGTTTTCTGCAGCCTCAGCTCCCACCCCGTGTGTATACCTGCAGCTCTGGGAGCTGGCTCTGGACAAGGGGGCACAGGAGCCTCTGGTGCTCATGCAAGGCACCTCAGACACCTCAGAGCTACTGATGCAATTCCTGACATACCCAGCACCAGCAGCAAGCACTTTCCTACTGCTTCCCATTTTCCCATCAGAGTCAGGAAATGAGAAAACCAAGAAACCCCCCAAACTGCAAGTGTCTGTTGTTGTTCAGATGAGAAAATAGAAGATAATTCACCAAAGTCTGTTTACTCATGTGCTGACACATGAAGAGGCTTTATTTAAAGCATTGAAAAGCTTCTTAGCCCCCCTCCTCACGCTGCCCAGTGCCCCCCAGTTTCAGATGTAAATGTGCAACCAATCTCTTGGGGTGAGATGCTGCATCACTGAGGTGAGTGAAGGGAGGAGGGAAGACGAGGAGCATGAAGAATTACATCAAGAACTGGCCCCCAGAGACCTGTGTGATGCACATCCCCACATCACACTGGCAGCTCCCAGCATCCAGCCCCGCTGGGGTTTATTTGCTCCAGAGCAGGAATTCATTTTGCACTCAACTAATGTAAGCCCAAAGCGCTTTCAAACAACACTCCTCTAATAGAGACATTACAAAAGCCATTACTCTCCTGTTTAGAGTCAAACTAAGCAAATACAGAGGTAACTTTATTTTAAACAAACTACCATCACCACAAACAATGGATACCAAATATTCTTTTCCAATACACAAGGAATTTAACTTTCATTTTTGCTCTTCTTGAAGGAGTCAAGCATACCAGCTTGGCAAACACCAGCTTGTGCAGCAACACGATGAAGAAACTGGAAAACACTTCCCTCCAAATCCTCTTCCTTAATGAGAGTTACGGAAGTTTAATAATACATTTAATCTCAAGATCTCTTTCTTCCTACTTTCTAGAAAAGCATACAATCCAATGACACACTGAAAAAAAAAATCCTTCTTTCTAAATTACTTCTAAATTGTTCCCAGTTATGTTCTTGAAAGTATTCCCAGTTGTCTGTGACATTATCAGGCTTCCTACCCACCCCACCAGCACCCTTAAGGATTGGGATGGGGTTGTGTTTATCGCTGGATAAATCCAAAGCAGCTCAGAGGAAGCGGATTTGCTCCAGAGGGAAGAAGCCTGATCCTGGTATCCTCCATACCCCAATACTGCTTGTTCACACCATCTCTGACTTCAGCCCTGTTTTACAGAGCCTGGAACTCCAGGTCACACCCAGCATCAGTCACCTGGCACCTTTACCTGTATCCAGGTGATTCCTAAATGTCAGTTTTGCTAAGCAGCACAGAGATACCTGCAAAGCTGCTGTCCCAGAGCTGCCACTGCTACCACTCTTTCCACGCAGGGAAACTCAGAGCTGAGGTGGGCACAGGTGGGATGAAATGCTGAGATGACCAAGCCATGCCCTCTGGAACGAGCAGTCCCAGGGGAAGACTCCAAACGGGCAGCAGGTGGGAGCTCTTCACCAAAACCACCCAGGTGGCTTTGCACAGAGCTTTTCCCCCTCTCTGCCTTGCCGTGGATGCCACGGGCAGTGCAGAGCTCTGGCAGCAATGCTCTGCCCTGGTTTATAAAGCTCCTCCAGGGTGGAGGCTCCCCCACTGCCCTCCTGCCCTCCCAGCGGCTCTTCCTGCACCTCAAGGGCTTCATTCAACCACGGGCAACACACAGGAGTGAAGATTATTCCTCCCACCACCAGGACAGCCGCTCAGTGCTGATGCTGAGCCTTGTTCCAAATATATCCTTGGAATCAGAATCCTCTGCCGTGGCCCCAGCACCACCCAGCACACCCTAACCCAGCACTGGTCCTCGGCCCAAATGGCAACACTGCAGGTTCAGTGCTCCTCTGAGGACAATCTTCTGGACACCTTACAGGAACACTCTCTGGAGTCCCACCATCCCTGTTCCCGTGCTGCAGGATGCATGCAGATACACCTCCAGCTGCTGGAGGCTGCCAGAACATGCTCCTTAACCTCCAGTCCCACTGCAATGCTGCCACAGAACCAAAACAGTGCCAGAACACCAGGGCAGCTTTGGCTGCATGTAGCCCCTGAGCCCCAATCCACTGCTGTGCCCAATCAATGCCATCCCCAGTTTGAGAAACGGCATTTTTTGGTGGGAACTCGAGTGCCACGTGGAAACAGGGTCCTGCACAGGCAGGTTGGGTGTTGCAGAGTATCTCACAGCTGTGCTGCACTGCAGCAGGAGCACCAGGCCAGATTCCCCCAGCCAAGGAAGTGACCTGGGCATCCTTTAATTCTGTGGAAGTGAGGATTAACTGGACACTGCAATAGTTGCAGATGCACAGCAATGTTAAACCTTAACCAGCCTTACAAAGGCTAATTTATTATCCTTTCTGCTCCAAAAACAAGCTCTGCCTTCATTTACACCTTCACCGGCTCAAAGGAGGTTTCAGAGGTAAAACCTGGACAAATTTTATCAATGAGTTGAAATCTTGAGCTAAATCTGAAGGAGGAATGGATTTACCCTAATCCCCTCAAAATATTCATCAACATCACCTGCCAGCTCAGCAGGATTTAATCTCTTTTTAATCTCTCAAAAGCAGTGGAGTGGATGGGGAAGAGGTTGGGCACACAGCAATGGTGGATCTCTCTCTCTCTCTCTCTCTCTCTCTCTTTCTTTGGAGAGAATCCTGGCTGCCAGATCACATAAAGCAGCACTTGGAAATCCATTAGGATTTTGCTAATATCACTTCCTAGGTAAATAACTGGTTTGGACAGAACACTACCTGGCTGAGGAGAAGAGGTGCCCACCCAGGAGCCTTGGAGGAACGCGGTATCTCCATGAACGTGCTCCAGGAGCTCCAATTCCGTGAGCTGGCTGGCAGCAAGCACAGGGACTGCTCCGGCAGGCTCAGCTCTGGACTGAGAGCAGGGATGGGGTGGAGATGCACCAAGTGGTAGCAGAACCCTCCCACAGCATCCACCAACACCGCTACAAACCCGTGTGCCAAAACCGCCGCTTTGCTCCGCACGTACCGCGCCCGACAGACAGCTCCAATCCCGGCCCTGAGCGCCTCGCAGGGAGCTTCCCTGCCTCCCTCTAAAGCTGCCTGTGGCAGCGATGACGCTGGCTCAGATGGCCGGGGTTGTCATGGCCAGTGCCACCCCACCCTTGGCTCAGCAGCCCAGGGGACCCCTGGCACAGCACCAGGCTGGTGGCAGCGGAGCCGGCGCGGGGGCGAATCCGATCCAGCGCCTTTGGGAGCCCCCGGATCGCAGCGTTAGCGTGTGATTCGAGGTTTACATAACACCACCGAGCGCTTTTGGCAGAAACAATTGGTATTAGCAAGGAAAAGGAAGCATCAGGAACAGCCGGCAGAGCAAAGAGACACCTCTCGCAGCAGCCCCCGGGCTAGGGAGAAAATAAATAACAAATGCAACAGAAGCAACGCTTGGACAGCAGAGAGGGAGAGGGGAAGCCTCCGCAGAGGGAAACCAAGCCTGAATCGTGGCTGTGACGAGCAGGGAATTAAAACTTTCCGTTGTCACCTCCTTCCCACCTCTGTCGGACCGAGCTTTGCGCTTCACCAAGGCGCTCCAGCCACGCCTGCCACACTCAGCCACGACCAGGGGAAAGCTGAGCCTCCTGGGGCTCCAGAGCTGTGAGGGATGAGCAGCTCCCGCTAATTGTGGGGCTCACCAGAGCCGAGGCAGGGACACAAGGCGTGGAGCTCACTGGCCATCCAGCCCTGCAGAGCCTGGCTCCATCACTGCACCCGGCAACGCACTGTACTCTGAAACCTTCAGTCACACAAACTTCTTCATTTTTAGCTCAGCTCAGCCTGGTGTTGCTGGGTTTCACTCTGGGAGGTTCTGTTCATCACAGAATATTCTGACTTGGAAGTGACTCACGAGGATCATCAAAGTCCAGCTCCTGGCCTGGCACGGGACAGCCCCAAGGAGCCCAAACCAAATCCAGAAAAAGCCCCAAAGAAGGCTGGATCACCTCACTGGCCTTGTTAGTGGCTCCACAATGGCCAGAGGGATGAGGCTCCCAGTTTCAGGTGGCCCAGCTGGCCGCTGTCCTGCTGTATGTCCCACAGTGCCACCAGAGAATCAGAGAATCATAAAGGTGGGAAAAGACCTCCAAGATCATTGAGTCCAACCATCAACCCAGCACTGCCCAGGCCACCACTAAACCATGTCCCCAAGCACCACATCTCCATGTTTTTGGAAGCACATGCCCACACCCAGAGAGCAGGACAGCAACCACCAGCCCTATCTCACAGCTTCTGAGGACATCTGGTCCCTTGGCTCTGTGGCCTGGTGTCCCAGTGATGGGAAGAGCCCCAGGAGCTCTCCAGGAGCCTGTGGGTCCTGCAGCCCTCCTGCTGTAACTGTGCTCAGCAAGGAAGCAGCCTGTTCCCAGACCTTTTTGTGCCAAGCAGAGCATCCCTTCCAAGCTGGCACCGTCCCCACGCTCATGGCACGATGACAGTGACACCAGCTCAAGCCCCAGATCCAGCACCAGGCTCTTCCTGCCTCTGAGCTATCCAAGATTTCCAGCTCTGGTGGCAAATGAGAAGCTCCAGTTGAGCTTCAGAACATCCTAAGACAATTCCTCAAAACAAGAGGATGTTAAAATCCACATATCCCAGAGAATTCAAGCAGTGCTTTCCTGAAAGTGGAAACTATCTGCGGCTTCACGTGCAGCTTCTGGAGGGCAGCTCTGGATAGCAGGACTTAAAATCAAACTTAATCAGGAAAGTTTCCATGATAAACTTGGATTTGCCTGTGATACAAGGATCCTGGTTTAGAATCCAGTTTGGGTTGGAAAGGACCTTAAAGATCATCCCCCTGCCATGCACAGCACAGGAAGGTGAAGGAGTGGGAAAAGAGGGTGGTAATTTTGTGCAAGGCTCCCTTGATTCCAGCTCTTCCCTAATTTCCTCTCAAACTTGCACATTGTGACCTTTCCAGGCAAAAAATAAAATTTAAAAAAATATAGTAAGTAAATAAATAATAGTAATGCATGCAGGGAAAGGATGCCAGAGCCAGCTCTGGAGCCTGCAATCCCGATCCCTGCTCCCAAGACATATTTCTAAATCTCAGTCAATACCACATGTTTTCCAAGGAACGAGACATTTCACATTTTATTAATTCTAACTAAAGCCCTTTTTATTGCAAACTTTCTATTTAGCATTTGATTGCAGCCACCACCACTGAGACTCTCACTGTATTAGAGCAGAAAATCTATTGATATTTTTCTTTCCTGCCATCTCAATCCCAGAAGGTGCTACTGAAAATAGTTCAAATGCACTTCCAGAGATCCCTTCCAGGCTGAGCTACTTGATGATTTTTGACATGTGTTTGTTTCTTTGGTGTTCTCACACAAAGTTGGTGCCCCACTTCCACAGGAGATTGAAGCTCCATGGTGTTATTCCCACCAGGATTTGGCCTCTCCTAAAAGGAAGGCCAAATATACCAAAGAACTCGCTTTAAGGCCCATAAATGCAAGTTTTTGAAGCTAAAAAGACCATTTCAATATTTTTCCCCTTTTCAAACCCCAACACTTAAATGGAAAAACCAACTTAATAGAGTGTTCAAAACACCACCATTCTGATCTGATTTAAATCGAATGGTTAAACACTCCACATGTTTGGCACAGCCAGAACTATCTACTTTGCAAACAGATGGCCACCCACTATTAATTTGCCACCTTGACACAGAAATGCAGGTTGTCAATTAATTAAAAAACAAATGCCAGCGGTCTTCAGTTCACATTATGACCTGCAGCCTTTTCTCTTTATCTTAAGTGGAGGGGGAAAAACCCAAAAATATATATATGAAACTGCCACCTACTAACACAAACTCTTGGCACGTAATAAATGCAGTTTTCAGCTTGAACAGATTTATCAAGTTTAAACCCCCATGTCGCCAACATCCGTCTGGGGTAGGGGAGCCCAGACCATAATTCCAGTCTCGGTCCCTAAATATCCCTGGCTTGGAGGCTGACCTCACTGTCTGGCTGCAGGGCTGGACCCACAGCGCTCGCTGGAAGGTTTTTCTTCAAGGGCTGTTTGATCTTCAATCAACAATGCTTATCAGCACCAAAGTCTGCCAGCCATTCCCAAAAGTTTGATATTTTTAACAGCACATTCTTCTTCTCCTTTGAACGCTATTTAGAGACAAGATAATGCAGCAGGGGAAAAGTTGCCTCCCTGGGCTGAGCATGGACAAACAGACCAGGAGCCAACTGGGGGGGATATTTTCCAGTGATACAAGCCCCAGTTTCTGTGCTTCATGTCCCCCCC
>VWZW01004140.1:631715-646699 GCA_013397115.1 Edolisoma coerulescens
TGAAAAAAGAAACGAAGGGGGGAAGGGGGGGGGGGAGAAGGGGAAAGGGCCCTGAATATCAGCAAAGGGTAAGTCACTTCCTTTCTTCTGCCGCTGCCTTAAGATCCTCCGTAGCAGTGACAACAGCAGCATCTGGTGGCAGTGGTCAGTACCTGGGGTGCTCCTCTCCGGTGTCCCATCCGCCCCGGCCGGCACCAGCGCCCATCGCACCCGCTCACCCGCCGGGGCTGAGCTCGCTGCACACCCAGAAGAGGCGATTTCCTGCAGCCTCCCGGCCGCAGCGGCAGCGAGGACCCGCGGATCAATTGCGACCGCCTAATCCGGGACTAATCTCAGGGATTCAGGCCACGGATGAGCTGGCGGCGAGGGGCCCCGCGCCCCAAAGGCTCGGGCGGGAGCTGCCGGGGGGACACGGGACCGCGCACCCCGAGCCTGAGACGCTGCGAGCACGGCCACGAGCCCCAGCTCCCTCTCAAAACACTGGAAGGCAAAGTAAACACGTTGACATCCAACAACTTCTTGGTCAAACCGAGTTCCGAAAGCCAGCAGGATTTGGGGGCAGCCGCAGTTGCCAGTGGCACACGCTCACATGATCCCAGATTTCTGCTTTCACGCACTACGGGCTGATGTTTCAGCCGGACAAACGTCCTGCTCCCAGGTGAACCAGCTCTCGTCAGTATTTTAAGAACATATTTAGTGTTTTAAGAGCAACGGCAATGGTAATAAAACACTTTGAAGCCAGCAGTACGCAGATAGAGGGGGAAACAACGAAAGTTGGTCCCTTTCAGTATAATCCGGCGCCTCAAAATGAACGAGAACTATTAGGTTTGCTACAACTTAATAAAAAGAGATAAATAAGCCAAATGACAGAGAACAGTTAAATACATATCTTGATACATAAAGATTAATTAGCCGCGTCTGGGAAGCCACACACGTTTCCCTCTGCTTGTGTCTTAAGAGTTTGATCCCAAAGTATCACAACAGTGAGGCGAGCCGAGACCATCCTGAGCTGCTGTACCGACGCAGGAGAGCATTTTTCTCCTTTTATTAACTTTTTTCAGCGCAATTACCCGAATTTGGCCCGGAAGGCAGCAAGGATTACGTCTGGGATGATCCCACTCCCTCCAAAGGGATCTGTATCCCACGGCTTTATAGCTGAAACACCAGCGCTGTTTACCCACACCGAGCAAGGCGATACTCGCAGAGAACTCCTTATGCCTGAAGTAGCATCTCTCCCTTTCGCTTCGCCTTCTCGAGGATGAGGGAAATTTCCTACATCACCTCCGCGCTCTCAAATATCCCCTGCGCATCCCTCTCCCGTTACAAGTGCAGGGTGCTTCGCCTCGCAGTTGCAGCGAGCGGGGAAAATGTGGGTGAGGGAGGTCTGGGGGCACACGGACACCCCCAGCCCGGGGCTGGTGCCCGCTCCGCGGGAGAGCCGCGCAGGCAGGTAGGGGACGGAGGCGAGGGACGGGGCCGGACCCCGCTCGGGAGGAGCCTCGACCGGGCCCGGCGGCTCCGCAGCTCGTGAAGAAGGTGCAAAACATCAACACGGCGAAGAAAACAGCAAAAAAGTACCCGACAACAACAACCCCCACCCCGCCCCGCGCATCGCCGCGGGCCGAGCGCTCCCGGAGCGGAGGAGGTTAAACCAGCCCGGCACGGACACACGGACACACGGACACCGCGCTCGGCTCCCGGCCCGCCCCGCCGAGCAGCGCCCCGGGCTCGGGCTCCCCCCGCCCGCTGCGGGGCGGCCCGGGCACCCGACGGCTCCCCCCGCTCCGCTTCCAGANTTTCAAAATCCCCCCCCGCAGCAGCCGGGCGCCGCCGGCACTTTCCGTCCCCGTTCCCCGCTGCCGTGCCCGCGGAGCAGCGGCGGGACGCGCCGAGCCCGGGGGCCGCCCGCGCCCCCCGTACCTTGTTGCAGTGATAATAATCCAGCGGGCCGAGGCAAGTGGGGTCCGCGCCGGGCAGCGAGCCCACGGCGGGGGGGGCGGAGGGGTAGAACCGAACGTCCATGCCGGGGCTGCGGGCGGCGGCAGGCGGGGGCTCCAGCGGNGCCGCCCCGGCGAGGGAAGGCTGCAACAGCCGCCCACCGGCTCCCGCTGCCCGGTGGGGACCCTGTGACATCTTCTGTGCCCCCACAGCCCGCACCGTGCCCGGTGTGCCCTCTCCTGACACGGGACGGTGCCCAGCAGCTTCGTTTCCCTCTGCACCTGGTGCCCAGCCGCTGATGAAGGATGCTCTCCAGCGCGCGGATCCAGCCTAAGTAGGACCCCAGTAGGAACCCCGAACAGTCCCCCATTTAGAACCCCCAACTGCGCCCTATTTCTGGGAGGCCCGCGCCTCCCCACGCGCTCTCCCAGCCTGGAGAGAACGGCCAGGCTCAACCTCTGCACCCGGCGTTGGCTTCCTGCTCCCCAGGGCACACAGATCCTCATTCTCCCCCCACCTCGGCTTTCCGCACATCCCAGTCTTTATAATTCCCGCTGCTGGAAGGCAGCTCCATCCGTGACCGTCCTCCCTGCCATCCCCCTCCTACTCCCACGGGCCGGGACTTGCAGGGCACAGCCGCACGGAAATCCCAAATGTGCCCGTGGGGCGGGAGGATGCTCGGAGGCGAACGGGCTGGGCGTGCAGGGCTCCCCCTCGCTGCCCCGCTGCCGCAGGCTCCACGCTCTCCCGCGCCCTTCCAGCGGCTCACAACAGATCTCTCTGGAAAAGCAGCCCGGTGGGAGAGAATATCATACACAGAGTGGTTTTGCAGCGCGTTATCCCATCCCCAGATAGAGGGAAACGCTTGAAAGTTGCAACAACCGATCCATATGCTGGCAGAGAGCTGGGACAGGGCTGGTAGAGTCAGTTTGCTGGCAAATCTCCAAGAGAAATTGCTTTTCCCTTTTTTTTTTCTTTTCTTTTTTTCTTCTTTTTTTTTTTTCTTTCTTTCTTTTTTTTTCTTTTTTTTTTTTCTTCTTTCTTTTTTTTTTTTTATTTTTAAAGAAAAAACCCTCCTGACTCCGAAGGCTCAGTTCCAACATGCACCCTTCAGGACTCTCTGGAGCTGGAAAACGGAGCTAAATAAATGCTGAGTTCTTCCTCCATCGTCTTTCATTGCAAGAGTGGGGCCAAATCCAGGGAGGGAGGAGGGGGGCTGGGGTTTCGACGGAATGCCAGCTCCAGGAATCAAGTGATTATGTAAAAATTGTAGCTCTCATTTAAATTAAAAACAAGCTTTCAGCCCTCGTGGTGGTGGAAAAAATTGATTTAAGGATAAAAATTGACTTGGGCACAAAAACTACTTCACATTTATTATTATTTTTCCAACTGTGTGATTTTTCTGGAGAACCAGCATCGATCCTTCTGCATTTAGCAGCGAAGCAGGTCGGCTTCAGGAGTTCTCCACCAGGGAAGCTGCTCTGAGGGCTCCCAGTCAAAGGCATAATAGAGATGTCTAATATTTTGCATTAAAACTTTGAATATCTGAGCTCCACTGATCTGTGCCCTTCCTGATCTACACACCCCCTGAAAGGACTGGTTTTCCTGTCTCCCTGTTTCAGCAAATACTCAACTGACATGTCACATTATTAGAGCTTCATTATTTTTGTAAAACCTTCCCAAGTAGAGTGACTGGTATATTACGAAGCATAAATAATTAAAACTAAATGAGAGATGTCAAAATAATGGAACAAAGTGTATTTTATGATGCATTATTCTGGCTTGTTTATCCACAAAATTCAGTAATTAGTAAGCAGCCTCTGAGTCATTAGCAAGGTTTGACTGGATTATTATCTTTATTAATTATCATAATTATTATATTTCTTATATTGTGGAGTCATTGCTAGCAGCTTTGCAGTTAAGGCAGAATTGACTGTCCCACTAAAAGCAGGATTTAATTCTGTTGTTTCCTACAGAAATGAACACATTTCGTCACCAAACGTGCAGCATCTCCCCAGCAGACAATCCAATTTATTTCCAGTGCCTGAGACACCCCATCGCTCCCTTCCAGACCCTTTCAAAGCTCATTTTTTTCCCAATTAAACCCCATTTCCTCAGATTTACACCACTCAGACCTGTCAAATTTTGCACGTTCATCTGCCTCCGTTAGACCTGGAACAGAGACTGATCTGAGACACCCGGCATCACAAAGTGTTATTGCTATTAATAGCCAGAATGCTCTTATATATAAATATGTATATACATATATATTTATATATATATATATACACATATATATGCCAAGGGAAGCTGGCAGAGGGAACGCTCCTCATCAGAGGAATGTTCTCACAACTCACCTCGTGTCTCCAGTGCTTCTCCTCCTCAGACTGTCAGATGAAGACAACCCAGTGGAGCCGAGCATCACCCCTGGCCAGGGCCTGGGGAGCCGCGGGTGCTTCCTGCCTCCATCCGTGGTTCTCTGCCCATGCACCAGCAGCTCCTGCCCCTGCCCAGCCTCACCATGTGTCCAGAAAGTCTCCAGCTTGTGCCTGCTGCTAAATCCCCCTTCAGCCTGTTCTTCCCCGTGTTTCAATGTGTTTTGTCCCCGTGGCACATTGCTGTCGAGCAAATGGGGTCTGCCAGGAGATGCAGGTTTGTGTGAGCTCCTGCTCTCCTCTAGCACCTCTCCACGGAGGTGGTCCCAGGGCTGGAGCAAATCTGCTCTGAAGGCAGGCTGGGAGAGCTGGAGGTGTCCAGCCTGGAGAAGAGAAGGCTCCAGGGAGACTTCAGAGCCCCTTCCAGTGCTGAAGGGAGCCTGTGAGAAAGATGAGGACAGACTTCTTATCAGGGCTTGCTGTGATACCACAAAAGGTCGAGACTTTGGGCTCTGCCCAGGTGTCCACAGGTGACAGGAGTGGTCTGGGATGGCTGAAGGCAACCAGCAACAGCACTGGAGCTGCAGGATCCCCAACAGGGCTGAGCCAAGAAGCCAAACAGACTGGAAACACTGCTGTCTTTTCCTCTCTTTTCCCAGCTGAGTCCCCCCAAACCCCAGAACGTTTGCAGTTGCTTTGGCCGGGCGGCTGAAAGAGGAGCTCCCAACATGACAACTCACATTTCATGCCTACCGTTAGCCCTGGAACAGAAACAGCAGAGTGTGATTATCTCAGCAATCCCATTGAAGCTGCACGGACTCCTCACAAAGAAGGGAAAACTCTACAGTGAGTATTTCTAAATATTAGGCTAAACCTGAACAATCATCATTTCAAAGGCACCTTTCAGAAGCAGGAAAAATCCTCTGAATCTATCAGTTTCATTATTTGTTTCAAAGTAGTCCCCCTCCTCTCAACAAACCAGCTAAAAAGCCTGCTGCAATGATTTTTAAAATAATTTAGCACAGCGCAGTTTATTACTTTAAAATACTGATATCATTTTCCCCACTGTATTATGCAGCTGTATTTTGACATTTTAGTCTTATTCCCAGTTTATGTCTGAGAATGATTTGACTCTGAGCTACACTCCTTGTTCCTGTTTGGAAGTAAAGGGATTCTAAATATTCAGTAGTTTCAGTGGTCACAAAAAATGCTGAACAAACGGATAAAGCCAATTGCCAATAAACACAATGCAAATGTGTACATTTAAATGCAGTGAAATTGGATTAATTAAATCCACATTGCATCTGGATTTACATGTAATACAAAACAAAATTAAATGCAGCTCAAGAGCTTCCTGTGGCTTTAAAATGGAGCTGATTGAAAACATCTTCGTTTACCTGTGTGGGCTCTGGGTCAGGAACTGTGCTGGTAAATAGAAACATTCACAATCTAGATAAGCTAGATTTGACCCACAAAACAAGGTTATGAGTTTGGCATTTTGTGTCGTTTCAAATCTAATGTAAAACTGCATCTCTCTGCTAACAAAACAGATGGTATTAGGCCTTCTTTTGGCATTGGGTTTTGGTACCTGTCCAAAAAATCTTCTTGACATCCTTTAAATGCAGCTATTTAACCACCTGTCACTTTGCTTTAGATGCCCATTGAATTTCTGACAGGAAAAACATTATTTTGTCTACACGTTATTTCATGACACGAGAAACGTAGCACATATACAGCAAAGTTTACACATTGTGTGAAAATCTCTTAAAAAAAAAAGAAGAAGAGAGTTGTTACATGCTACGAAGGCAATTACTCCATAATTAATGTCATTGATAGGATAAAACATTCCAGAAACCCAAACATAACAAAACAAAACAAGCTCAAACACGACAGGGAAGTATTAAGGACACAACATCGACTTACAATTTTCTTCTGCCCAAGTGAAAACATCTCACCTTTGGTCAAATACCAACCTGGCTGATGCATATAAGCAAATCATTTTCCCCCCAAAAAATCTTCATTAACATGAATATGCTAAAGACAAAAAGTCCCAATACTGTAAAATATATCAGCAAGTTTCTTCTCATGTTCAAGATGATACAAGTGCTTGGATACTTGATGCGTCAAACCTTGGAACTGCTCTTCAAAGAATCATGGAACAATTTGGGTTGGAAAAGACCTTAAAAATCATCTCATTTCATGCCCTTCCATGGGCAGGGACACCTTCCACTAGCCCAGGTTGCTCCAAGCCACGTCCAACCTGGCCTTGAACACTTCCAGGGATGGGACAGCCAGAGATTCTTTGGGCAACCTTCCTCCTCACCTTCCGGATCTTCTCAAAGGTCACATGTATTTGCTTCTGCTGGCCAGAGGTTTCAACACACGAGACAAGGGAGAACCTTGTCCTTAACCTCACCTCCTTAAATCCATACCCAAAGCCACTCCTGATTTCTCAAAGCATCAAAGCCTCCAAGATGTGTAGAAAATGAATTTACTTGCCAGAAGCAGACTGGGGAGGCAGCTGCAGGTGGCTTCCTTGAAAACCCTGACCATGGGATCTGTACTCAGGTCTGTCCTGAGTCTGCATTCGACTTTGGTCATTATTTGCCTGTTTGGCTGCCTGGGATCCTCGTTTCCCAGGGAAGTGTAACAGCTTCCCTCCTTCCTTGTGCTGCTCCATGGGAAAAGAAGACTCTGAATGCTTTGTGCTTGTTTAAACCTGACCTGGCCTGGGATGCTCCTGCAAAATTTGGGGCAGCAAGATAAGGGTGGTTCAGAGGAGAGAGGAGCTTGCGCCCTGGGGAGGAGGGAGGACCCAGGACTGTTTGGAGATGAAGGCCTGATCCATCTGGGGGGTTTGGGACAGCGCTGCTCCAGCTCTCACCTCAGCATGCTGAGCACTGGCACGGCACGTTGCCATTCAGAATTCCTCCAGGAAAACATAAGCTTTCCACAGGCAAACTGTAAGCAAAGAATGGGAATGTATGTCCAGGAGCAGAAATGCATCTCACACAGAATTCACGAGGTCTGCCCCAAAGCCAAACAGAAGGATGGCAGGAACAGAGAGATAAGTGAGCTCTGTCACCCTTTGGGGAAGGGATAACCCAGGAGTTTGGGGCGAGGGCAACAATCCAGCCCACGGATCCAGCCAAAGACTGTCCCTTCACCAAGGCAGACAAGCCAAGGTCCACATTCCCTCCTTGATCGCCTGTTCCCCAACGGAGGCATTTTTTCCACATGAGAAACCAGTAAATTCACATGGGCTTCCCACTTTCTGCCCACGTGAAGGGCGTGGGAGATGCAATCAGCCCCAGCTCCCATCCTCAGCCCAGCAAATTTGGAGCCACTCCATTTCCCAGGTGTGGGACACTTAGTGAATGAGGTTTCTGTTAACTAAGTGCTACAAAAAACATTCGAAACAATTTGTCAGCATCTTGTGCCACTTGTATAACAGAGGAAATTAATCCCAGGTGCCTCCCCAGCCACTGGCAAGAGAATTACACCAGAGATGAATTTGGCTTCGTATCTTTAATTTCACTGTGCAGTCGCTGAGAAGAAGTATTGCTTTTGATTTCAAGGATGTCACATACTGTGACCGAGTTTAACAGTTTCTTCAGTTTCTTCCTCCTGAAGTAAAGGAGTCATTTCTTATAACCACGTTCCGAGTGAGCATCTCGGGCTCACGCTCGGGAAGTGCAGCAATTGAATCATCTCGTTGGTTCATTTTGAGGGGTGAAGCCAACACTCCCCTCCTCTACCCAGAAAATTAATCTTTCTCAGAGCAGCTCCCAGACTCCCCCATGCAGAAGAGAGTGACTTTTGTTTTATAAATGATCTCCTGAGCTTGCAATAGTTGGGTTTTCTCTAAACTTATTCAGTATTTCGACAGTGCAGGGGAGCTCCCGTGCTCACCCTCAGCCCAGGGAGAAGATTGGCGGCTGATCTTCAAAATTAATTCTTTTTTTTTTTTTTTAAGCTAGTTTCCCATGGCTCTGCTTTGCCAAGGTGACAAGAAAAAAAAAACATCTATTGTGAGATTTGCCAATTGATCTAGGATTAAATGTCAAAATGCATTTTAGCTCAGTTTCATCGCTGTGCTTTTTTCTCGTGTTTCCAAATCTCCGCTTTTGCTTTCACCCAACAAATCATCGCTGGGCATTTTGGGGCAGGGTGGGAATTTCCCAGGGTAGCCTGTGAGCTGAAATGCAGCACATGTACTACACTTTAAAAATGGTTTTGCATGTATTCCCACACATGAAGACAGGCTGCACCCCTGCTCGACAACCCAAAATACACTGCCTCAAGAGTCAAGGCTAAAATTACATCCCAGCTTCCACTTGCTATACTTATATATATTACACATTCCTAGTGATAGAAAGTTACCTTTTTAAAAACAAAAATGTTAATGAACCTGGAGATTATCAGAGGTTTTTAGCTCTTTCAGCCTGACCTGGGATGACTCCTGCTTCCTCAGATGGTTTGTCATCATCCTTGCAGGGCTAATGGAGTGAGGGAGAGGAGAGGCTCGACACAGGTCTGACATTAGGCATTTGTAATGGCATTGCTAAAGCGTTTCAGAGGCTGCAGCTTTGAACATGAAAAGGAACTCTGACTCCCCAGGCTTTTGGCAGCCTTCCTCCAGGGTTTCTGCTGCCCATGGAAATGCTGGTTGGTGTTATTAGCTGAGCTGGACAAATAATGGATTTTCATTTAAACGGCAGAACTAAAGACTCCAGCAATGCCAGGGAGGGTGCAGGGAATTATCACAGGTTAACCCCAAAACGTCCCCTGTCTGAAACAGAACTTTCAGCTCAGTGTCAGGTTACTTCCTGCCCTCTCCATCATGAGATAATTACATTGCTGAGGAGACAGGGGCCTTCTTTCCAAGTGGAAACTGAAAATGGTTCATTTTTAAAATGTGAAATGAGATGTTTTGAATATTTTCAATTTGTTCCTCCCACCTCTCTTTCTCCACAGAAAGAAGTTGCAAAATTAATACAAATCACAAGCTGGTTAACCTTGATAAGTTCAGTTTTCACTAAAAAGGTGCCTCCTCCCACCAATGTTGCAGGATGAGCCTTGTCTGCTTCAGGCCCAGCTGAAGAGGCCTCGGTCCTCAGCTCTGGGCACCCTGGTGAAATACAACCCCCTCTCTTCCTTTTAGTCTCTGCTCCTGTTTTTCTTCCTCTGTTCACTGTTGCTGCCCTTACTGCCCTCTTCTCCATCCTGCCTTTTACTCCTGCCTCCTCCTTGGTCTTCTGGGCTGGGTAGTTCCACCTTGGCCAGTTTCTCTATGTTATTATACAAGACCTTCCCCCCAAATAAAAGCAGCAGCACAACACCTGACAAAGCTTCTTTCTTAGTTTCCTAAATTCTTCAGGCTTCTTAGGAAACTTGTACGACATGGATGCTGTACAGCTTCCTCCACACTGGGTTTTTGCTTTGATTCTTAATAAACTTTATCCCAGATTATGCTTTTTTATCACTGTTTTCCTCCACACAGTGAAAAAAGGCAAGAAACCCATCCCTGGGCAGGACAAACAGCTTGGAATCAGCTGGGCTGTGCAGGCTGAGCCCCTCAGTGCACCCTTTGGATCAAACAAAAATACAGCTTTCAGAAAGCCAAACCCCACCATCCGACAGCTCCTGTTCTGACCAGCTTCCAGAAGAGTTTGCTCTGACAGCATGGGCTGCCACTCTGGGGGAAGTTCGGATGTGGATGATGAAAATCAGAGTTTGAGAGGGAAATTAAGTTAAGTGCAAATGAGCAATGGCTCCCATTCAAAAGCACATGTGTGCCACACACAAGAACACCCAAACTCCATCCGGACTGAGGCTCTGAAGCACCCAGTCATTCCCTGTTCCAGAACTGCTGGAGGACTCCACACATGAGGCCATCATTGCAGACAGCCAGCTGTGTCCTGGGGTGAGCTGAGGGAGGTGGTTCTCCCCTTCTACTCCACTCTCAGGACACCCTACCTGTAGCACTGTGTCCAGAAGGATGTGGGGCTGCTGGAGGGGGTCACGGAGGGTCAGAGGAGAACCACAGAGATGTTCCAAGGGCTGGGGCCCCTCTGCTCTGGAGCCAGGCTGAGAGAGCTGGGGGTGTTCACCTGGAGAAGAGAAAGATCCAGGGAGACCTCAGAGCCCCTTCCAGGGCCTAAAGGGGCTCCAGGAGAGCTGGAGAGGGACTTGGGACAAGGGATGGAGGGACAGGACAAGGGGAAATCACTTCCCACTGACAGAATTTAGGGTTAGATGGGATATCGGGAGGAATTGTTCCCTGGGAGGGTGGGGAGGCCCTGGCACAGGGTGCCCAGAGAAGCTGTGGCTGCCCCTGGATCCCTGGCAGTGCCCAAGGCCAGGTTGGACGGGGCTTGGAGCAGCCTGGGCTAGTGGAAGGTGTCCCTGCCCGTGGCAGGGGGTTGAAACTGAATAATCTTTAGTGTCTCTTTCAACTCAAACCACTCTCTGATTCCCATCCTGATATTCCTGGGGGAATTTCCCGCATTACAATGACACAACTGGCACTCACCACATCACCAGGCAGGACATTGAGGCTCCAGGGGAAGTGCCCTGGCAGCACAGGCTGTGCAGCCCCTGCTCACTCTCTGCATCCAAGGAGTCTTTGGAGAAAGCAAGATTTTTACCCCATGGGATCACCTTACCAAAATGCCAGTGAAACAAAACACTCACCATGAGCTGGGGAGAGGGATCCTCTACAAAATACATTTTAATCATTACCTTTTAAAAAAAATTTTAGCAGATTAAATCAAGTTAAATACAAAGGGAAAAAAAAGTAGAACTCTTTTTTCCTGTGGCTGCAGTTTCAGCCCTGGCTGAGGGGCCGTGGGCTGGCTGAGCCCCCCGTCTGGCTGGGCTGTCACGTCGTGTCCTGGGCCACGGCAGCCCCAGCACCGTGATGCAGAGCAGAGCCCACATCTCCGGAAATTCATGTTTTCCCCTGAAAGGGGAGAGTCTCGAGATTTCAAACAAACCTTTGCCAGCTGACTGTGCAACTAAAGAAAACACTGATGTAATTCAATGAACAATGAGGAACCCAAACTTAGCACAATGACCATTCTGGCTTTGTTTTCGGTTTCAGCAGCTCTGCACAACGTTGATTACATTCACAGGGGCCACGTTTGCAGAAACCAAGGTCTGCAAGGCAGTGCATTCTTCACTTGTGGGAAGAACACACCCCTGCTCCATGTCAATGCAGGCACGAGCAGACTTTAGCCAGGTGAATCCCACCTGCAAGAATTAAATCGTGTGTGAGGGTGTGCAACAGCTCTGCTTATTCCCCCTGTCCCTTTCATTCTTACTCTGAGCAAACTGGTGGAGTGGGAGGCGTCCCTGCCCATGGCAGGGGGTCTGATGAGATGGTCTTTAATGGCCCTTCCAACCCAAACCGTTCTGGGATTTCATGATTCTTCACAAAATCAGCCCCAAATGATGTCCAAAGATGTTCTAGCAGTACCCTCAGCACACAGGCTCTCACATTCCTCAGGGGCAGAGAGCCCTGGGCAGGAGAAAATGCATCACTGGGGCATTTTCAGGAATAATCCACTTTGTTTCAGCATAGCTGAGCGTGGCTGCAGACCCTGGCCATTAAATCCAGGCTAAACACGAGTAAATGAAGAAACTCAGTCCGAATTTAGGACAACATGTTTGGGGTTTTTTTCTTTGCAAAGAAATGTTTTTCTCTCTCAGCTTTTAAATAGGGGCTAAAACTGATAACGTATCTTTAAATAACAATGGAATCCCTGCATGGGTTTCTTTTCCCTGCCTGCTAAAACAGGGCTCCCAGTCCGGCCAGCTCTGAATTATGCTATTTCAGGTGCTTGTGTCAGTACTGAAGACATGGCATAAGAGGATATGAGAATGATGGAAAAAAACCCCTATTTTAAAAAAATATTTAATTCCAGAGATTCCCCTCCCCCCTGCTAATCTTTCCCTGTCTTTCAGCTGAATGCAAGTTTGAGATCATTGGGAGAGGAAAACATGGTCACACTGTGGGCTCTGAGCCAGTATCATGGGCTGGAAGCAGGCTGCCTTGTGGAGATGAATAATTTGTTTGGAGATGGGAAACAAAGACAGGAAAAAAAGGGTGGTCTCACCTGTGCAAGAGGTGGCCAGTGGAACCCACAGGGATGTGGGCTGGGGTCTGTGTGGTCATCACGGGTCTGGAAAGGAGATCAATTAACACAATCTGTACACAATGCAAAGCATCCAGGTATTTTCCTGGAATAGCTTTGCTGTGGGGGAACTGTTGTGGGACAGCCACCCAAATAACCGGGCAAGATGCAGCAGCAGAGGGAATTCAGAGGCAAGAAATGCCACGTAGTGCAAATGAGAGCACAGCAACACCAGCCCTGAGACAGGCTGTGGCTGTTTGTGTCACCTGGGAAAGATCTCAGTTCTCCAAAACCATCATCAGCTCAGCAATCAGGGATGGTCAAAAATGTAACAAGAATGCCAGGGTTCGTGGGATGAGACACCGAACAGAAGAAGTCGTTCTGCTAGTGCATAAATTCCTGCTGTACCATCTTCGTAAATATTGCAGGCAGCCCTAATGTTCCCTTTCAGAAAGGATATTGGAGAACCGGAAAATTTACAAAGACAGGTTTAAAGCACCAGAGTTGTGAGCTGCTTCCATAGGAGCAGCTCCTCATAGGGTAGGTAGATACATAAGAATTTTTGCCTGGAGAAGAGACTATTGAGGGAGTTCTGACACAGGCTCCTAAAATCATGAGCAGCATGGAGAAAGATGCTCAGGAACTACTATTTTATTAACTCTTGTAAGGAAAAAACAGTAGGCATCAACAGCAGCAAATTATCCAGAAGTAAGTAGTAATCTACCCCACAGGAAATTAAATTGTGACATTCATTGCCATGCTGGGGGAGCAAATGTGAAGGTGGGTTTGAAAGGGACAAGTTCTTGAAAGCAATTAGTTGGACCTGAGTACATGGACATCAGGAAATCTCTGTATTCGAGTTTTCCTAAATCTAAGATAACACCTTTGTGAAATGTCATTCAATTCAAGCTCTGTCTCTTTTCCAGTTTCCTTAAGCAGTCGTTGTTGGAGATGGGATATTAGGCTATACGGGTAGCTAGAAAACATTTATGGCTTTAAAACAACGAAACCAATAGCAAGATTTTTGCTGATATGGGCCCTGACCTCAAAGTGAACACAAGGTGATCAACTTCAGCAAGCTCTGGCTTCAATATGACAAGAAAACAGGTGCTGAGCTAAAAATGTCGGAAAGTGCTATAAAAACTACAAATTTTATTGTTATAAATGAATGCTGGGGTTGTTCATTAATAACTATTTGAGAAATATTTTCATCAGAGCTGATCCAAAAAGATATAAAAATATTCATGTTCTGGTTGGTTCACTAAGTAAGAAGATCACAAAGCATCATTGCAGCCACACGGATCAGGCAAAGCCCCGAGAGCAGGGTTTTCCCCACACAGATCCCTCCTGCAAACACTGGGCCAAAGGTCTCTCCTGGGCAGGAGTTGGGACATCCTGGTCTAGCTGGGAGCAGGGCTTGTGTGGCTTTGCAAAGTCCTGCCCTCACACCTCTCCTGCTGCTGAGTGGCCCTGGAGTCAGAGCCTTGGCCGGGGGCAGAGACCGGCAGATGTCACCAAGGTTCAGGATCTGTCCCAAATCAAGCCTGTCCTCTCTACATCAGCACATTTCACAGAACCCCAGAATGGTTTGGGTTGGAAGGGACCTCAAAGCTCCTCTCATTCCACCCCCCTGCCACAGACACCTTCCACCAGACCAGGGCGCTCAAAGCCTCATTCGAAGTGGCCTTGAGTTGGTACTTTTGTTTTACTCTATCAGTCATATCTTAATTAAAAACCTGCAAAGAAGGTCATTCCCCCTTATTTATTGAGTGACAACTGACACATTTGTGTTGGAGCATTGAAGCAGGCACTGCTCAAGGTGTAAGTTCTTCGTTCAGGGCGGCTCAGCACTGCTCTGTGCTAGTCCCAAGAGATCTGCCTTAGGAGGAAAGGGCTCAGAAAGCTCAGGCAAGGCAAGACCTCAGGAAGTTAAACCATTCATGAACCTGCAGGTAATTTCCTGACTGCGAGCGTTCACTATCAGAAAAAAAATTTAAAAAATAATTACGTCTAAATTGTAGCTCTGCTATTAAGAGCAGTTTGGTGTTGCTTCCAGTCTTTGAGTCACAGAACAAACAGGGAGAGAGGCAGAAGCTGCGTGAACCTCTCTGGTTTTACATTTGCAGAGCTGTGGATCTGAGGCAAGACTTAAGCTGGGCATGTGGAGAGACGCAGAAATCTTTAGATTTGCATATACAATATTGAGATCATGAGAATGTCACATTTAAATGCAAAACTCACGTGTCTCATGAATAAATCATGAACGGTGGCAAGACTGATTCTTTCTTTTTTTTTTTTGCCCCCCCTCCCTCCAGTTGTCACCCCCCTCCCCTCCCGATGAAGAGACACTGATCTGCAAAGCAGACAATTCCCCCTTCCCTTCCCAAGGAAACACCGTGATAGATGAGACTCGATAAGAAGCTGAAAGCTCTTCCAAAACAAAAACATGTGCGTGTGTTTCTTGTTTATACTTGGCTAGGAAGTGAAGAAGCATCATTTCCCCTCTCTCTCTCTCTCTCTCTCTCTCTCTCAC
>VWZW01004140.1:646749-727690 GCA_013397115.1 Edolisoma coerulescens
GATACCTTAATGCCATGGCAACAGCCTTCAACCCTTCTCTTGTATGACACCACAAGATTTGGAAAAGGTTAGCTGTGTGTTGTAATCAAATCCAGGCAGGTCAATCATGTAAAGAGATGACTTCCCATGCGCCGTGGAATAATGAATGAATAGATCACATAGGTCTTCCTTCCTTCCCCTCCTTCTCTCCCTCACCATGTGAAGTGCCAGCAGATTAGCATTTTGTCTCTGGTGAATAAAATTGAAGTGAACAGTTTCCAAAGGTTACTAGAAAACACGGAGTGTGGTGGAAACTGAGATGAACTGATGGTTATAACCTGTAAACCCAACAGTCATCAAAGTGGCCAAGCCTCTCCTGGTGTCATTAATGGGTAGAGAGGTTTTATGTACAAAACACAACAAATGAGACCCATCAATGCTGTGAAACATAACCCCCCTCTCAGACTAAACAGGGCTTGCTGCCTGTGTATCATTTTCAGTCTTAATATATCACCACCAATTTCGCGCTTTGAAGGCAACAATTCAGATCTCATTAACATCAGGCTGGGCCTGCGTTTGGGGTTTTGGATGACACTTCCTAAAAATCAGACTTCTAGGATTCATCTAAATGTTAGGAACGTATTGATTCTGACAAAATTTGCTTAAGAAGGGGTATCTCTGACCAGCAGTGAAAATTTGGATCAAAGCTGGGAATATCCAGCACGAATTATGTTGGGTGAGGACAGGCACTGCAATATGGGACAAGGGGGCGCCTGATGTACAGTTCCACCCATACCTCCTGTGCAGGCATCTCCACATGGTAAGTAAGCCCTTAATTGGCTCTGTGACTTTACACTTCATTTTCCACACCAGCAGCTGAAAGTCCTGGCATTCCACCCTCATTGATCTACCTCTCCTGAATATGAAGTTCTGTGGGAAAAGCTGCAGCCACAGGTCTGACACCAGCAACCCCACAGTCTTTCATGCATCTGCTCGGTCCACCACTTGGGTCCAAGTTCCTGGTCAGACACCTGACCTAAGGTGTCCCACAGTTTATAAGGGAATATATGATTTTTCTGGGGTCTGACAGTTAGTCTCTGCCTACCTCAGCATTGCTAAACCCCAAAATGCTGGTAAAGACCTTTGTGCTGCTTTGAAAGTAAACTGGGGGGGGGAGAAATGAACCCCACACAAATACCTTGAGAAAGACTTCAGGTCGGAGTTACAACTTAATAGAAAGAGTACAATAAATGCAACGATACAGAAAAACTGGCTTAAACTCACAAATTCAGACTACAACCGTGTTGCTCAGGGTGGTGATCACAGTTTTATCAAGTGGTGATTGCAGTCCTGTTGAAGTGATGGTTGGAGTTGAAAGCAGTGATCCTGTGGAAGCTCTGGTCCTCCTCTGGATCCATCCAGTGGTGGTGGCGGTGTCCCCAGCCCCCAAACTTCCAGATTATATACGCTGAAATTCGGGCAGGAATGTTCAGTACCTCCCCCAGGGCCGGAGTGGGGGGCTCACAATGGAATGATGTAATGCTGTGAGTCATGGGATATTTTTGGGAGTCCTTGATGGTCTCAGTCCTCGCAGCTGCCCATTGTGCTGGTGCGCTGAGCCCATGATGGCCCATTAGCAGAGACCCCTCAGGCTGGGTGGGACTGTGCTGGTGCTTCCCCGGGGGGACTTATCACAGCTGAGTTCTTTGTGAAGAAAAGAAAACACTGCCCTGCCTCGAAGGGTTTGCCTCTTCTTCCTTCTCTCATCTGACACCCAGCTCGTAGCCTGAGGGGTCGGGCTGCATGGGCAGCTCCTGCAAACGACCCGTCATTAACAATTTGTCAGAAAATGGGTAGAGGGGAGTAGAATACACAGATGGTTACACCCACGCTGGCAATCTTGTAATCAGGACACCCTCTTGTCCTCCTGCAGGAACATCTGGGGGACGTCAGAAGGTTTTGTGGGACAGAGATGTTCCTCAGAGCTACACACTATTCTTGATGTGCAGCATTCACTGGAACAACTTCCAGAAACGCAGGACTTTGCCAGCTTTTTACAAACCTGGTGCTGGTCACAGCTGTACTTGGATTGAAAGACAAGAGCTTCCAGCCTGGCTGTGAGTTTCCAGGACTATTTACCACTTGGATCTGCAATACGGTGTTGCTAATTGCAATTTGTAGCTGGAGACTGGCTGATGGAAATGCTTTAGTGGTTGTAGCCACGGACAAGTGGCCTCAAGCCTTCCGAAGCTCAAGAAGCATTTGGAAAATGCTCTCAGGCCCTTGGTGGGATTCTTGGGGCTGTCCTGGGCAGGGCCAGGAGTTGGACTCAAGGATCTTTGTGTGTCCCTTCCAGCTCAGGCTATTCCATGATTCCAGGTGGGCAGGATCCTGTGGCAGTGATCCGTGGGGCTATTAATGGCAGGCTGTGTTTTGGCATGGTCCTGCAGCAATCCAAATAGGGCCAGGGAAAGCTCCAGCTGCTGCCGTGGTTTTTTGGCTGTCGGACAAGGACCAAGCAGCCCAGAGGCACTGGGTTTGCCTGCTGGCTGTTTGCAGGCTCTAATTCCATATTAGTGTCCATTAGGGAATGGAAAGACAGGGTGAGGGAAAGTTGAACCCCCTGAACCATCACTCCCTCCTCGGGTTAACGCTTCCCTGATGATATTAAAGATGCAGCAAACTCAATATTTTATATTTATCCATGTATCCTATCGTGTAGGCCCAGCTCATGGCTGGTGTGTGCACACACTGTCAGGGATGCTTTGCTTCATCCCCAAAATTAAGTGAAACAGCCAGAGCATAAACAGAGCAGACCTTCCACCCTCTGGTTCCATCAGAACCGGCACATTTACCTAAATCTGTGTTATGAACCTACATTTTCCTATGATTTTTGCTTCAGCACTCCCCAGCTGGTGATGCTATTGACTCTTGTGAAACTATCCCAGGTCATACCCATCAAAAAAACCCAAAAAATCCACGCTGGGCAGTTCACTCCAACAGACAAGACAATTTCCTCTGAAACCTTGGGCAGACCTTTCTGGATGTTACCTGGAAGCACTCACAGGTTTTACTCCAATGCAAACTGCACTGACAGACCATGGAATTTGCAAAGACAGGTGCTCAAGGCCACTCGTGCATCCTTTTTCAATCTCTTTTCGTCAGTGTGTCTGACAAAATCTAAGTGCCGGTTTTTAAGACAGGGAAGCTTTAAGCATCTTAAAATAGTCTTAGAACAAACCCAGCTACCAATTAAACCTAAGTTCACCTACAGCTTTCTCACCCACTGGAAGTTTCCCAGACCTACTTTCGATTGAATTTTTAATTATAAAGCTGGGTTTGATCTCTGGATGTTCATTACTGTAGAAAGACAATGCTTAGAAGTGGAAACTTAGAATGAAGAAGGAGGGTTAGAAAAGTATGAGCTCTTATTTCAGTAGAAGGCCTTCTAGCTAATATGCTTTGTTCAATCTGCAGTTGGAAAGGATCTATAAAAATGGCAATATTAACCAATGCTTGAAATTGAAATCCATGATTTTATTTTGAAACAGCTTATCTTTCAGCACTGGATCCGAGTTCTGTGGCAGAAAAAAATTTTATCATTTCCCCTCAGCAAAGGATAAGAATGGAGAGAGTAAGAGGGATTAGGATGAAACCATTGCAGGCTTGATAATGGCAGAGAGGTTTTTAAAGATTGACTTTGAAGTGAAAAATTAAGCAAACCTTTAGAAAAATATTTCTTCTTAATCAGAAACTGTGTATTTATAAGAGGCATCAAATGTAAACAAGAGAAATAGCTGAATGCTAGAGTGAATGAATGCCATCTATCCCCAGGAACCTGAAAGCTGACTTCATTTTTCTTCATTTGCATCCTGAAACTGATGGAGGCAAAGTGGGATTGCTTCCTACTGAGCAAAGCTGGGCACTAAATGACCTGGTACTTGTGCTCCTGTCCCATCCCATTCCTGTTCCATCTCCAGCAGCCAGTGGCATCTCCTCCTGAGCATCCTTTTCAAACAGGTTATTATGGGAAAACCTGATTTTAGCCCAGCTGCCACAGGGGGCCCCAAGTACCAATCCAAGCCAGGCCACGGGAGGAAGAGTTTTCTACCCCTGAGCAAAGCTTCAAACCCAGTTGGTATCAGGTGGGTGCTGAATCTGAAGTCACTTCTGTCACCATGGTATGGCCAGAAGCCCTTTGGACAGGAACCAAACTGTAGGGTTTGGCTGGACAGACAGACAACCTCAGCTGTAGTATTTTTCTGACTGTTTTCAAGAACTTTATGACTGGACACCTCAATCACATGGAATTTGGTTTTATCTCTAATAAGATGCTCCAAATTAATCAGGAGAACTTTTTCCTGGAACTCTGGAATTACCTGCAAACAATACTAATTGTTCAGTAGCAGCCTGTTGGTTGTGTGACTGACAGTAACAGCAGAGAGAGCTTTGCATGCTGGCTGGAGGAATTCAGGGAATAAACATTCCTGATATTCTTCAGAGACCTCTTCCCTTCCATGAGGGAGAAGGCCTTTCCCTTCCACAGCCTTTTTACTAAACAAGCTATCCCCTCAGATCTCTACTCCCAAACTTACTGTCCCGTCTCCTAACTGCTTCTTTTTTAAATGACACATGGCAACCTGATTTTCCCCTCTCTGTACCAGGCATTATCACCTGACCTCAAACCCAGAAGACATAAAATAGTCCCAAACCAACAGATATTCCGTAGCTTACCTCTACCTGGAATCCAAGAGAGGGAATCACACACACCTGGCAAAGCTGGAGAACTAACCCCTTTAATACTTTCTACTTTTTCCTTTGTATTTTAGAGGATGGAGTCTTTTTAAAACATTGGGCAATAAAACACCTTATCCCACCATGTGGACACTGTGCTAAAATCCTTGTTTTCAGAATCTGCCTGGGGCTGGCTGTTTGGCACCCACCCAGTTCTCCCCAGCAGGAGCAGAGTCAGGGCCCACAGGTGAAAGTTTTGAGTAATCCAGTCATAAAAGCCACTAAATCCCTTTCTTCTGTTCCCTTCCTATTCTTTTCTGTGCTTCATCATCCATCACCTCTTCACCTCAGTTTGGGGCTTTTAGGAACAGCTCTATGTGATGAATAGTTTAGTCCCTTCTACCTAATTAAAAAGATTCTGTCATTTAAGCTGTGTTGCTTCCTCATTTTTAGTCCCACTTAGCACCGACAGCTGCTCCCTTTGGCTGAAGGGAGCAGTGCTGGGCACGGGCAGCATCAAAGTCAGGCACGGGAAAGCATTTGAACAGTCTGAATTTTAAGGTTGTGACTAAATCGTGGTGATTTCAGAAAACTATCATGAAAATCAGGTTCTGTATGGGATTGTTATCCTGAATAAGAGATGCAACAGGTACGACACAGGAAAAGATTTTGTTTCTAGCAATGTTGTAAGTAAATATAAATATGTATTTTAATATATAAACATATGAATAAAATACAAATAAACATATAAAATAGATTATATTAAAAGATGTAAAGAAATAAATGGAATCCTTTGTTTCTAGCAATTTTCTCTCCTATGGTTAAATAACAAATGCCTCTTGAATTGATCAGCCATGCTCTTAGGCACAGTGTAGAAGTCCTTTCCCATTGAAGTTTGGCCTTTCCCATAACTGAACCTAGATTTAATTAATTTTCCCAAATTTTAGCATTCCAAATCCCTGTTCAGCTTTAGAAGTAATGATTATGTTGAAGCATAAGGTATTTTGAGACCTCCTAACAGATGCTCTGCTGTTATTTCACATCCACCTATGGCACTGAAGCCTCTCAGGCATTAATGAGCATCATCTCCAAAGGGGAATTATGAGCAGCCATGTGGGAAGGAAACAATTTCCTAGGCTTGATCCCCCAATAAATGCAAAACTCATCCCTGGTATCTACTCCTCCTTCTGGGTTGGCTTCATTCCCCTCTCATTTCCAAAGGATCACTACATCAAGGATGTAGGTGAAGATCCAAATTGGAAGTCTTGGTTTCATATTAAAGTCTAAGACCCATGAGCAGGATTTCCAGCCCACTTAAGCACAGCAAGAACCACAGACACCAAAATGCCACTGAGACTCATTCTCCAGTGAGCTCCTCCCATCCTCACTGCAGTGGATGGGGATGTTTAGCTGCTTGTGTTCTTCTCCGGTTCTTTGATTTGTTTAGCAAACTGGTTTTCCCACAGTTTCTCCAACCAAAGATATCCCCTGACTGCAAGGAATCCTTGTGGGACCAGCACTGTCATGACCTGTGGGCACAGAGGGTTAGAGCAGCTTTACTCACAGCTGAGATCATAAAATGGTGTCATTCCCTCCTGTGGCTGCATCTGTGCAGTTCTCTGCAGTCACTGGTGAGGAATCTGGGTCCCTTCTCAGCATACAACTGCATTTTAATTGAATTAAGCTCTGTCACAGCAATCCAGCCATCCTATCACCAAACTCCAGTCCTGCCTTGAAATAGCTCTCTGAGTGATTTACAACTCATGCTCCCAAGTGAAAAGGACAAAAATTAATTTCTCCCTCATTTCCAGGCTGAAAAGTTTTGAAACTTTAATTTTTCAGAAGTGATTTTCTACATTTAAAACTTGCTGGCAGTAAGGAGGCAGTTGAAGAGTGGGATGTGGCCAATCACACAGACTGCAGGCTCTCTTCACTTGCTTCAACTCTTTCTGCTTCCTGAAGGCTCTGAGAAGGTCGCAGCTCAAGCTTATTTTTACCTTCTATTTGCACATTTTCCACTGGCTGTTGGTACATTGATCTCTCCTGAGAAGGAGCTCCCGAGCAGCAGCTGCAGTGAACAAGGCCAGGCTGGACAGGGCTTGGAGCAGCCTGGGCTAGTGGAAGGTGTCCCTGCCCAGGGCAGGGGGTGGAACAAGATGATTTTTTAAGGTCTGTTCCAACCCAAACCATTCTGTGACTCTCAGATAAATCCTGGGGGAGCGCAGGGTCAGCTCCCGCAATTTCTGAGCAATTGCATCACAGGCACCAGGTAGGACTGGGAACCATTTGCTGTTAATTTAAAACCTCACCCCTGGGTTTCATCTCCATGTGTGCCTGTACAAGAGAAGCTCATTCCAGAAGGAACTAAATCCCTGTAGAGTGAGTGCTGGCTGGTTGAGGCTGCCCTAAAATCCCACCCAAAGCAACGCAGGGTCACTCTGCTCCTCTCCCCTGAGTGAACGACTGTCACCCCTCAGGGCTCACAAACACGGTGTGTGTGAGAGCTGTGAGGCGCCAGAAGGCTTTTGGGGTGACCTCTCCACGGGGATATCTCTCCCCTCTCCACAGAGGCGTTGTGGCACCCCAAGACCATTGTCCCCTCTGCTGTGGCTGCGCCGAGGGGTCTCTGCTGCCCTCAGGATTCCTTGGCAGCGGCGCTGGGCCGCCCTCCTCAGCCCCCACAGCCAAAGCAGCTCCGTCGGACTGGGGCTGATAAGACAAACAACACCAGGCTACATTTCCCTTCCAGCTGGAGAAAGTGCCCAGATTCGCCTCCCTCCTGTTCGCCCGCAGAAATGAGGCAATTGGGATTTATCTCCTTTTCAGTGTACTTTCTGCCGAGGAATTCAATCTGATTATCCCAGAGCTTTGGCCTACCACTCCTAACCTGGATCCTTGGCCTTCTTCTTTCGTGAAAGGCTGCTTTTAGCTCTTTGGCCTGCTTTTAACCCTCAAAGATAATCCCTCTGCAGCACTTGGCGAACTGCCAGCAGGATTAAAATCTGCTGGGGTTATTTACTCTCCTAATGAAATGCAATATACCCAAGTATATCAGGTCTAATTAACACCCTGTTCACAACATCTCTCCTTAGCTCTCATAATCATAAAAAAAGAAAAAAAATAATCCATGCTCCCCCGGTCACCCCGGCCATTAGAGAGGAAATGAATTTCACTAGGTTTGGGGTTTTTTTTTCCAGTTTTATTACTGCAAGTAGATCTCTTCCCAAACTTCATGCTGGCTCACTCCTCCTTCTCTAAGATGAATTGTTGCCAGGAATTGTCTGACACTTTTTGGTTTTATTTAGGTTTGGCTGAAATGGGATGTGGGTGATGAGCAGAAACTCAGCCCAGCCCTGGGCCACAAAAAGAAGGTGGCACAGGCTTGGCAGGGGAGTAGGGGTGGGCAATCCCAGGGAAGGGCTCCTGAGGGCATTTGGGAGGAGGGAAACCAGGTTCTGCCTGAGCACTGAGCCTGTCTATTACCGTATTTCCTGAAGAAGGGCCTGCAGGGACGGGACAAGGGGGAACAGATTCACACTGCCAGAGGGCAGGGTTAGATGGGATATTGGGAAGGAATTCTTGGCTGTGAGGGTGGGGAGGCCCTGGCACAGGGTGCCCAGAGAAGCTGTGGCTGCCCCTGGATCCCTGGAAGAGCCCAAGGCCAGGTTGGACAGGGCTTGGAGCATCCTGGGCTAGTGGAAGGTGTCCCTGCCCATAGCAGGGGGTGGAAGGAGATGATTTTTTAAGGTCCCTTCCAACCCAAACCATTCTGGGATGATGCTGTGAACACACCTGGCAAGGGAGCAGGGACACCAGAGTGGGGCCCTGAAGTCAGAAGAAAGGAATTCCATGTTAGTTGAGGGAAAAAAGCAGGTTTGAGGAGGTCTGGCAGATGTAGACATCAGGCTGGCTTTGGTTCCCAGTGCTTCTCAGCAGTCCTTGCTGCACTGTTGTGGGTGAAACAACTCTGACACGGGGATCCTGGAAAAGGACTCCAAGGTTGCTTTACAAGGTCTGGAAAGCCTGTCTTAACTTTTCACTGTCACGGCTGCTGGTGAAACACTAATATATTTGTAATTCAGAAGAGAATAACTCCAAATAAGTACTGCAGCCTCTCAGAAGCCCTCATCTGTGCTAGATTACGTCAAGGGCTCTTGAATTAAATAAATCTGAAGTTTCTAGGCCAAGCCATTTCTGAGATATGACATGGAAAAGCATTAGGAGATGCTCCAAACACTCTGAATTACACTTATTTTCCCTAAGACCCATGTCTCAGAAATGGATTTTCTGATACGCCTCAGGTTTTGCCAAAAACATTCCTCCCCTGGCTTTCCACCACATCTGCACAGTCTGAAGATGTGTCCAGCCTTTTTGTGGGACTCCAGCAGCAGGGCCAAACCCAGACATTGGGAAGCTCATTTTAACAGGGAGAACAGGGAAAGTCAATCTTTGTGTAAAGCCTTTGCAGCCCCCCAGCACTGAGCCAGCAGCTTCTCATGCCCTGATTGCCCTGCCAGCTTTTCCCACAGCAGTTTGATAGTTATCACTTTATCAGATTGATAAATATCACAGGGTTAGGTTGGATATCAGGGAAAGGTTCTCTTCCCCCAGAGGGTGCTGGGCACTGCCCAGGCTCCCCAGGGAATGGGCACGGCCCCGAGGCTGCCAGAGCTCCAGGAGCGTTTGGACAGCGCTGCCAGGGGTGCCCAGGGTGGGGTTGTTGGGGGGTCTGGGCAGGACCCTGTGGGTCCCTTCCAGCTCAGGATATTCCAGGATTCTATGAAATAATAACTGCATGCACCAAAGTTTTCTCCTGCTCCCCTCAGATTAAACAGAGGTTAAAATAATTCCACAAAGATGTAGGGAGGAGTGCATGGACCCAGCCCTGCCCACAAGAAGATGTCACATCACCCAGACTGGTAGGTAATAGAGAATTATTTTTTTATACACACAGGCAGCTCTTCCTTCACTCTGCAATCCCTGAAGCCAAGGATGGGGTACAGATTCAAGCCAGGGCTGCATCAGGGGGGTGGAGAGAAGAATTCACCCTGCAACTCTAAGATCTCCCCACCTCTGCCAGACACAGGCAGAACTGGGCAAACTGCTTGTGCAAAACTTGTCTGATCACACTCATCCCTCTTGTTGAAAAAAAACTCGAGGTGTTGTGACGACAGGCACTTGGCTTCACGCAGGGCCCTGCCTTGGGCAGCAGAAGCTGCTCCCCATCCTGCCCAGCTGCAGCAGGATTTGAGGCTACTCAGCATTTTGCAAGAGCAGACACCTCTGTCATTGTAGAAGAAGAGGATGTTGCTGCTGCGATGCCTGAAGGAGAATCTGCAGCCCCCATTTCTGACGAGCTCCCTCCCAGGGAGCGTTTAGGAAGTAGGTGAAACCAGAGACATCAGTAAATTATCCATGCTCCCTTGCATTTGTATCTTTTGCATTAGTGACCTGCTGGAAGAGTCCCAAAATCTGATGCCACAGAGGAAAAGAGTGACAAACAGAGAAAAAGTCTTACTGGGTTGATCCATCTCAGCACAAGGAAGGGCACATTCCAGATTTATCCCTCGTGCTGGGTGTGCTCCATGCCTTAGCACCAGCTGTGATGGAGCTAGAGTGACTCCTTGAAAAAATCAGCTGTTGGAGGCTGAGAAAGAGGAGGAATGATGCTCCAAAAGAGTTGTTTCTCTGCTTATGATTTTCAGCTCCTGTCTAAATCCAGAATATGTAGGAGATAGATGGGAAAGCAGGTGCTTAATGAGGACCTGGAAGAGTCTCCCATGGCTGAGGGAGAGCAGCTCAGTCCCTTGGGAGGTGTCAGTAGGACCCCTGCCCTCTTTGGGCTGGAGCAGGAAGGGAGGATGAAGAGCCCCCTGCAGTGGCCCTGGGCTCATTTCTGGGTGGTCCTTCCAGAGAGCTCCTGGTGTCCACCTGCAAGTGGCCTCCAGGCTGGGACAGGTGCCCAGGGCCCTGGGGACACCAGCAGGGCCCTTGGAAAACTGTAACCTGTGCCAAGGCAAGGACCAAGGGATGCCTGAAATGAGGAAGGGAGAATTTGAAACAGGGTTTTATGGACAAAATCTTGCTGTGCGGTCCTGCAGCTTCACCTGGACTCCCTGCAGGCAAATCCATTGACTGCATGGAAAATCCAAGGACTGCATGGGAAAGACTTTGGGGTCTGTGTGGGAGATGGGCATTGCTGAGTGTTCATCTGCACTGGAGAAAAGGCCACAAGGGGCCTGCAGAGCCGAGTGCCTGTGACCCAAGGTGAGCACCAGCAGCATCTCCCTCCTGCCCTGCAGCAAGAGAAACCAGCCTTGGGAGCCTTTCATGGCACTTGTCCACATTTCATCCACCTCCCTGCAGACCTTGGTGCCCCCAAGCCTCCTCTGCAGCTCCACAGCTCCTCCCCAAGCCTTGGAGCACTGCGGGAATCTGGGATGCTGTCCCTTAGCACCTCCTGGGGCACGAGTGTGCCCGGGAGGGGGAGGAGGAGACAAAGGACACCGTGAGGAAGAGGAGCTGGGCAGACACAGTGGGAAGGCTGAGACACCCCAGCACAACCCCGCTGTTCCTGGCTCAGGGTGACAAGCCTGTGCCAAGCTCTGGCAGGGGCCACACGCTTGGATGCCATGATTATTTAACTGAACTTCAGCCTGGCTATTTATGGACAGGAATCATATCCAGGATCCAGGCTCCTCAAGTGTTTGAGTGCTCTTTGGGAATCTTCCAGGAAATGTCAGAAAATTCTGATTAGACAAAATCAAGGTTTTTTTTCATGGGAGCCTACCGGGCTGTTCAGCTGCGGCACGTGAGGAATTTCTGATGGAAAGCAGAGACAGGCAGTGGCAGGGCAGGAGCTGCCTGCAGGAGAGGAGCTCCTCCAGGCCAGGGAGGACTCCAGCTTAGGAGCAGGGATCCTTTTTGCTCCCTGGAAACAGCTTCCACTGGATTCCATTGATGTTCAACCCCATCCCTGAGAGTTGTCCATAAAAGCTCCATCGGGGAGGTGAGTTTAGGATCACACCCTTGGAGAACTTCTCTCTGCTCCCACTGGACCTGCTGCAGGAAGCAAGGAGGAGAAGATGAAATATGAGAAGGAAATAATAAATCCATCTTGCTGTGAATGTTAGGGAAAGGCTGCAGCTTGAGGAGTGCTGCAAAATTCCCTTCCACTGCAAGCCTGAGGATTCAGAAATTGAGAGCCACATCTCCCTGAAGTGAGTCTTTGCCTTATGGAAAAATCCATGAGAATTCATCTGTATGTCAGTGTGAATAGAGGATGGGAAGGGGCTTTTAATTTTCTTTCTGAAATTTGAAGACTGTATTTTTAATCTTTCCTCTGCAGTGCTTAGATTCAGTTTCATATGTTGGTTTTTTTTTTTTTTTTTTTGATTGGTGGCTGACACTGCTGGGCAGGGCCCAGCTCCAGGAGCCACAGCTTCCAAGGTGATGAAAAAACCAGCAACATCAGTGAAGATTGTCAGCAGTCACAGAACCAAAGGATTTCATTTAAGAGAGAACTTCCAAATGAATTGTGAGTCAGGTGTATAAATAAGGTGCCCATGAAAAACGTTGTGGAGAAGGATTTGCTTTCTTCTTTTCCTGTTAAATACTTCCCTCAAATCCATCTGTCCTGAAATTAGGCAGGTGGGTGGTAGGGAGCTTGGCTAGATTGGGATCTCAGTCCAGGCTGGACACCCAGGCCTGATGAGGTACCTGCACCATCAGTAGAGAGGAGGAACTGTCAGGGGCAACATCTCTTGGATATGGGATCTTCCACCATTAGGGAATCCTCAGCACCTATTTTAAACTAGGATCTCATCTTCTGGTTAAAGTTTGATGTGGGATGATCAGAGCCTGAGATCTTTGCAGGCTGAGGTCTCTCCTGGACAGAGCCTCTCTGGATCTGTTCTCATTTCAGCTTCAGCTGGGTCCAGCAAAGGAAAAGAGGCCAATAGGGAATGCTGTCTCCAGCCCTCCCTAGATGGGTGCCAAATCTCACAAACAAGTTCAGCCTCAAGCTCAAAATGCAACCTTCAGGGAGGCAGATACGAAGTTGTAATCAGCTGGGATTTGCTTATTTACTGTATGGTCACTTAATCCCAGAGTGGTTTGGGTCGGAAGGGACCTTAAATCTCATCTCATCCCACCCCCTGCCATGGGCAGGGACACCTCCCACTATCCCAGGTTGCTCCCAACCTCATCCAGCCTGGCCTTGGACACTTCCAGGGATGGGGCAGCCATCACCTCACAGAGCAATCTGTGCCAGTGTTTCACCATTGTCATTCTAAAAAACTTCTTCTATCGAACGTGAATCTCTCCCCTTTCAGCTTAAAACCATCACCCTGTGTCCTGTCTCAACAGCCCCTGCCAAAAGTTTGTCCCCATCCTTCTTATAGAACCCCTTCAAGTACTTCATCCTTTAATCCTGCTGGAATCAGTGGGAATGCCCCTCTGCAAAATTAGACCCTGAAAGAATATTTTGCCCTGAATTTTAGCAGGGCAGGGCGTGCTGAAGGGCAGCCTCCCAACAGAGGCAGAACCCCGGGCTGCCAGAGCCCTGCCCTGTACCCACGTGAGCTGCTCTACTCCCTGCTCCTCCCCAGGTACAGATAATTACCTTCCCCTAATTGCCATCTCCTGGTCATTAGCTATGTGAGCTGTTTACCCCAAAACACGAAGGCAGGGTAGGAGTGCTTCATCCTAGGAGAGGGTTAATCTCCCGCTGGATGCGGGATGCCCTCATGGGAATGGAATGTGTAGTGTTGGTAAGTGGTTGTGCCCCAGAAGCCTTTGAGAGCCCACTGACTACTGCATGCTAACGATTGGTATTATTAAAGAACAATTGATGGCCTGTAACCAAACAAGAGAAACTAATTACTGGAAAACTTTTATTGTCCTTTAATTACTGGGCCTCTTTGTCAATTAGCAGAAGAGAGAGGGAGAGGGAAGAGAGAGAGAGAGAGACTCGTTTTATAGCAACAATAAATTTTCCAAAACTACAGTCATCAGTAGCTGCAAAAGCGAGTCTATTAACGCACAATATTAAGGCCTGATATTTACTCTGGCTGCTAAATGTAGGTGTTTCTCTCCTGAAAAAGTGCAGAGCTCTAGGAATACAAATCAGGGGGTTCTTGCTCCGGCGCTGCTGCTGCCTGGAATGACAGCTCTCACTTCCCCAGTAATTTTACCCCTTGACCAAGGGTTTCTTTCTCCAAGGCTCCTCCAGAAAACTGGCCCCGTGCCCACCGTGGAGGATGGAAACTCGAGGAGGCTGAGGGTGGGAGAGGGACAGGGCTGGGCACTCCAGGGACAAGGATCCAAGCAGGGCCAGCTCCTGCTTGTCCCTGCAATGTTCTGTGGGTGCAGGTGTGTGTGGGACCCACCACCCCACCGGGGTTTGGCTGCGTGGACCCATCCATATATTCTGCTCCCGGCTCACCAGCACTATCCAAAAATAGTTTATTCAACTTTTTTTGTCTTTTCTCATCCACTGCCAAATAAATTATTTCTAGGCATATTGTCACAAGTAGTTAACCTTCTCTGAGGAGCTTTGAACTACAGTTACCCCCTGAAATGAATCACCATCTTTTTTCTGTCACTTGGCCAAGAGTGCTCACCAATATAATTTTTTCCTAGTTGACTTTCTCTGATTAACCAGTTAGTGCCTCAGCCAAAGGAAGTGGTGTGGGCACCACCACTCCTCCCACAGGATGTGGATCACCAGGGAGCCAGTCCCCACGTGGGGCTGGGCTTTGCATCCCAAATGGTCCTTCCAGGTTCCTTCTTCCACCGGGGAGATGTGAGAGCAGAGAGAGGCACCAGGCCCAAGAGCACTTTGCTCAGGGATGAGATGCTTTTTGAAACTCAGTCATTGCCAGACTCCTAAAAGCTTCAGCAGTAATGACTTTCATTTGGGATGGACCTTTCTTCCCCTCAGCGAGGGGATCTGGCTATCTTTGAGTATCCAGGAGCTTCACGAGGTTTTATGTCATCTCTGTGGGCAGAGGCAGGGACAGAGGTTATTGGAAGGAGTTAAATCCCTCCCCAGAGTAACTGCTTTTAAAACTACGTTTCGAAAGAGCAAAGTACCAGCCTCGTTATCAGAAAACAAATATCATTCCCATTCCTGTCGGCAAACACCGGAGATGCCTGATTTTCCCCAACGTTGGCTGTGCCCACACTGCTAGCCCCTGCTCCGTGTTCTCAGCACACCGACGGCGGGGATTCATGGCTGAGGCGGGATAAGCGGTGGGGAAGTAGCTTAGAAATTTGTCACAGCCTGTCTTACTTTATGTTGCTTGAATAGGCTCGGGTTTTGTGCTATCAGAGGGAATCCAGAGTAGCTCCTGCAGGTGACCTCAATAGCGCCAGTAATCTGGGGTCGTTTGACACATCTATCCCCGTGTGATGATGCAGAGGAATAGCTAATCCTATAAAAAGCAAGCCAAGCTACACGGGATTTCTGGAGTTTACCCACAGGGCACTTTGATTTCATTTATCTCCCAAATTTCCCTCCTTTCCTTCTTCAGCCAGCCCAGGAAGAGGAGGACAGCACAGGTGGTTTACAAACAACGTGTACCGGGGGCTGCACACCCTGAGATCCTTTGGCGACAGGAAGGAGCCATAAACGCCGGGATGGGGCCCTTGGCAGGGGTCCCGCGGGCTGTTATGGCAGAGCAGGGCAGGATGTGGGATCAGAGCAGCACCTGCTGCAGGGCCATTGAGTAACGGAGCCAGGCACCGCCCACGGGGACAGGTGGCTTTGCCTTCCCCCACCTTTAGCCCTTCTTTTTTTTCTTCTCCATGCACATGGGTTTTTTTTTTAATTTTCCCCCTATTATTTTTCCTTTTCTGCTACTCACACAACCCCCTTTCTCTTCCTGCTTTGCAACTTTTTTCCCCTCTCCCTGAAAAATAATGAGGGAAGATGTAGTATCTCCCTTTGTCCTAATTTCCTGGAAGGACTGATTTCAGAGCTGCTGTTTCTGAGAATTTCTGAGAATTTCTCTGTGTTACACGCACCTGGTACTGATAGGGAGATGCACTGCGGGGTGAGTGACCTTAAACAAGCAGGGAAGTCCTCACAGCAGCGTATATTCATAGGAAATTGTACAAATAATGGTATCTAAAGTAAGGTTTCTGCCAGGATAGGTGTTTCAGTGGAAAACTGTTGTGACAGGTTCTTGAAAGCTGTGAGGAAAAGGAAGAAAAAGCACACTTGGAGAGAGCCAGGGTTACACAGTCACTGAAATTGTGTTTTGCCTTTACCCACCTCGTAGCCTTTTGCTCCCTGACTCTTCCTTTGAGGCCTGGGTCTTGTCAGTGCTGAGAGAAGGGGTCTCCACTGGGGAAAAAGCCTCACTGCTCTGGGCAGATGCTGAAACAGCCTGACAGAAAGAGCTGTAATGGTAAAGCAGCCCCAAAGGCCAAGGCATCCCATCCCCAGGGCCACCCCTGTCCGCCTCAGAGAGCTGTCTGCAGATGCTGGTGCTGCCAGGGCAGTTCCTGAGCAAGTCTGGGCTTGCTCTGTCCTCTCAGGTTTGCTGCTCCTTCCTTTCACCCAGCGTTTCCCAGGAATGCCTGTCAGAGCCTGTCTCCAGAAGCAGCAGAGGGGGAAGCTGAGGCACAGAGGTGCAGCTTTTCCCACAGCACATTGGGGGATCCCATTCCAGCCCTTTCATCGCTGGGAGTGTGGCACTGCCCATCTCAACCCCTGAAGGTTTCATTTCCAACTCATGCTCCCACCACGTGTTTAGCAGCATCCTGGACATATGGCCATGCCTCAGGCAGGAGTTACTTCTAGAACAGCACAAACCAAGGATTTGGGAGGCCTGGGATCTGTTTCCCATGTTTGCTGAGGAAAGGGACACGAGCCAGGCTCGGTTCCCTGGCAGGGGACTGTGACCTTTGCTCGTATGTCTCAGCTGGTGGGTCTGTGGGAGCAAACCTCTGCCTGTGCTGTGGTGCCTCCAGAAGCTCAGCTGAGAGCCTGACCTGCGGTTTGAGCACAGGAAGAGACACAAAGAGGCTCAAACCCCAGTTCTGAAACACTGTGGTTGGGTGCTGTTTGCTTTTAGTACCCCTGAAACACAGAGAAGTCACTGCCAGGAGAGGGTGGACATGGGAGAGGCCATCCCTGTTGGGCAACAAGCAATTATAAAAACTACTCACCTTCCTCTGGGGCTCTTCCTGAGAGGTTTTCCAGCATTGAGCACCAATATCAATCACATCCCCTATCCTGGCCACCTCTGCTGGCAGCAGAGCTCAGCACCAGAGCTGAGATCTGCACCCTCCCTGTCACACATCCCCTGCTCTCACAGCAGGGACGTGTGAACTCCACAGCTCTCTTTGACCCACTTAAATGCAGGTGGTTTTCTCAGAGAGCAGGAGGAGCGATTTCCTCCAACAGAGCTGCCCTGGCTCTCCCTGGGAAAGGACAAAGCCGCCTTTGGGGTCCGTGTTCCCCTCTGGGAGTGGCTGGAAGGGGGGCAGAGGTGCGAGGAGGCAGAGGTGAGACACACACGGGAAGCAGAGGGGCACCTGCTCCACTGTGGGGCTGTTGTCAGGATGCTCCCCCCTCTTTGACATTTTAGAAGCCCCATGTCTAAGAGAGACATGTGATGGAGAGAGATTCGGGTTTCGCTTCTGAAACCCAGAGAGTTTGTGCTTCATTGTGACTTTTCCCTGCAAATGAGAACAGGTCCCAAACCCAGGCTCGAAAACCAGAAGGAAAATAAGAAGGAGCTCCAATTAAAAGTGAAAACCTTGTGACAGTTTGGCTGGTTCCGTGGTTTGGGAACCTCAGAAGTTTTTAACATTTGGGGGTTGGCAATTCTTTTAAATTACAGGGAGTAACTTGCCTTTTTATAGAGTCTTTAATCTGGGGGATCCCAGCCAGCTTCTTCTCCAGCTGAACCCACAACTATCATCACAGTGTCCCAGCAACTTGGAAGTACAAGGTGAGGCTGGCAGAGCTGGCCAGAGGTTCCCAAAGAACCTTTACCAAAGGAATAGGACCTTCTCCAACCCCACCTGACCAAGACTTGGCTTTCAGAATCATTGCAAGCTGGAAAATGCAACACAGATCCCAGCACCAGGGACACTCAGGTGACACCGGAGTGCAGTGCAGGTCTGTCTTCCTTCCTCCTCCCTCAGTAGCTGTTTCCAAACCAGCCCATTGCTGTTTTGCCTGGATGAAGAGGATATTCCATGTTTTCTCAGGCATGCAGCAGACTTCTACCAGCAGGCTTGATTTTTAGGCAAATCTGTCCCATGTTGTCACTGAGTCAGAGTGGGAAAGCTGGGAGATGGTTCACACGCAAGGATACGGATGGTGCATCTTATGGAGATCATTTTAAACACAAACAAACACATTATTGTGCTATTATGCAATAATGAACATGATTTACTGGGTCTATTTATATCAAATTAAATCATTAACTAATGAGCCTACAATTTAATCTTAATTTTCACCGAAGTTTTTAACTACAGGAAATTGCCAGAAACACACAAAATTCATCCTTTCCCAGTGGTTAAATGATTCAGAGCCTGGGTGGCTCCCCCCGTGCCAATCCGAGGTCAGTAGTTTCATGACACATTCTTTCTACCACATCCAAGGACATGAGAAATCTCTCCAGAAAGTGGGAAGGCACAGGTGCTAACCACTTCACACAAGAAACTGGTTTCAGGCCAGCCACCAAAGGTCTCTTCAAAGAAATACATCAAACCTGGGCAAGGAAGAGCCACCCAGTGCCAACTCCCAGCACTGAAGAGCCCTGCTCCAGGGTCTGGAGCATTTTGAGATGCTGCTGCTATTAATCCATCCAGCAGCAAGGCTCCTCACTTGAACCGGACTGGTTTGCTCCTGGAATCCCATATAGAACACAATGGTACAATACACCTGCAGTATATAATTATCATGCTGTATCTGCTTTCATATCACAGGTATTTTTAGATGTGTCAGTTTGAAATCTAGGATTTAGTGCACAGAGCCTAATGGATTGTTCTTTCTTTCCCCCTCTTTTAATGTCAACTCTCAATATGCATGAAGCAGACATAAAAGCACTTTTGTGCAGCTGCTGTGAATCTCTTAGCACAGATGACAAGGGAAGAGGGTTTTCTAGATTCATTGAGCTTCAGAGGAGACAGAACTCGATGATCCAGCCTGAGCTCCTGCACAGACAGCTCAGGTTTCCCCCACAGCCCCTCCATGAGCCGAGCAGCTCTGCACATCCCAGGAAAGGTACAGGGGATGCCCCCCTCCAGGGGTGGCTTGATCCTCCCATGTGGGACCACCCTCAGGGCCCAGGAAGGAGAAGAGGAGGAAGCCACTCCAATTCTGTGCAGTCCTTCAAGACCTCAGTTCTGCCCAGCTCAAATCTAGCAGCATCACAAGGGGAGCCAGAGCAGCCAGGTCCAGGCTCCTCTGCGAGGGGACCTGAAATCCTCCAGCTGCCTGAGGCTGGGTTTGGTCTCAGAGGCTGAAATGCTGATTTACTCCACTTCCTCCTGTCTGGAAGGCAAGATATTGGCTTGGACTTGACTCAGGGCCAGGTGGGTCCATACCTGCTCCCACCAAAAGCACGGAGGGTTGGGGTGACCCAAAGACCTCCTCAGCCCACGGGGAGCACTCAGAGGCCCCGTGGTGAGGAGGGACAGGATGGGGACGAGCCCTCCCTGTAGCTATGGGCTGTCGTGGTGGGATGCATTGAGGAGAAGGAGCTGAGGTTTGATCTAGAGACCCCCAGGGCAAAAAGGAAAAAAAAATTGGAACGTGTTGTGCTCTTAACTTTTAATTTACCAAAATGGCATTGCTATAGCGGAATTCTGGATATGCTCTACCCCACTAGGTACTGTCCTCTGAGGGGTTTTTGGCAGACACATGAGAAATCCCTTGTTTTGACAACTGCAATAGTCCAGCTGTCTGAATTATGCCACTGGGTGCCTTTCACACTGCTGATCTCCTGCTGCATCTGCCCCTGGACACGGCTCCAGAGAGAGCTACAGAGGTCTGTGAGCACAGACATGTTCAGTGGGCTCACAGAGGTGTCCAAACCCCATTTAGATGTCGTGCAGCCAGGTTAACACACCTTCCCTCTCAGCAGAGCTCCCTTGTGCCCAGCACACCCTCCACAAACACAACCCCAGAGCAGGTTCATCCCAGAGATCCAGGGAGGCTCGGCACGGCTCACTCCCAGAGCCAGGCACACCAAAACCAGGCCAATTCACCCCGGCCCAACATTGCCACCTGGTAGGCTCCTTGTTTTGCTGCTAGTTTACTGGTTCTCAGTAGAAACTTCAAGTAAGAATCACAGGGGCTTTTTGAAATGTGTTTTTTTTTAAAACTAACTCAATATCAGCACAACATCAGAGTAAATAAAAGGGCAGCTCTGAGTGCAGTTGTAGTACCTGGCACACTGGCAATTTTTGATTGTGTGAATGATGCTCTGGGAGTGTAGGAGAGGCATAACAGAGACAAAAAGAAAATCCTTCTGCTTATTTAAGCTGTCACTACCGTAGAACAGAAGCCGTTGTGGAAACCAGCAATTCATGGGAGCAGATTTTCAAAGTCCCCCCATTCAGGCGTTTCAGCCCGAGGTAAACAACTCAGTTCTGGTGGTTAACCCCACCCTGTTTGAGGTTGAAGTGAAGCATTTTGTTCCAGTATGTGGTATTTACTTAATAGCTGTTATCAAGTTATTATGAGATGCCCCTTCCACTGCCCACAGCTGTGAGCTGGATGTGTCCCCACGGGTCCCACAGCAGAACCAGCAGCCCGCCCTGCAGAGAGGAGTCACTGAGCAAACAAGTAAAGAACAAGGCAGCCAAAGATAAGAGGGGGGTAGGGGGAGGGCAAAAATGTCTATTTTCATGAAGGCAACAAATGGTGAGAAAATCAATTCACAGAATTTTACAATCGCAGTGTGGTTTGGGTTGGGAGCGACCTTAAATACCACAGGCAGGGACACCTTCCACTGTCCCGGGGTGCTCCAAGCCCCGTCCAGCCTGCCCTTGGACACTGCCAGGGATCCAGGGTCAGACATAGCTTCTCTGGGCACCCTGTGCCAGGGCCTCCCCACCCTCCCAGGGAAGTAAAATCCATCTGGAGCAGGTTTTGTGTGCTGCACCAGCAGACAGCACTGAAGTGGATTTGACGCTTCCCAGCTTTGACCTGAGGAGCACCTGGGTGACACTGTGCTCCAGCACAGCAGGAAAAAGCTTATCTGGAGGATGCTGGAGCTTAGGCAAATGCAGACAGTCCCATGAGGTCCTCCTGTGGTGTCCTCCGTGGTGGCAGGCAGGGACATCTCTGGGGCAGCACATTGCCCAGGGTAATGGGTTTGGCAGGAGCACGTTGTTCAGCTGCTGTGGGGAAGGGAAGGCAGGTCCCAAACCCACCCCTCTGCCCCTGGGGTCTGGCCCCAGCCCTGCCCCTCACCCCTTACAGTCCCCCAGGCTCCTGCTGGGGCTCTCAGGAGCAGAGATGTACCACCAGATGCACCACGTTGTGCGTGATGCCAAGTGCATTCTTCTGGGGAGATAACAATACCAGTTGGTCTATTTTTAATTCAGTTCCTTGACAGAACATTTAGCTGTTCCTCTTAGAGAAGAATTTTGTAATGGGTTCCTATCATGTCAATTTGGAAAGTGTTCCAGCCTCCCACTACTGAGAAGTGTAAAACTATTGGCAACATATGGCATCCCCGTGGAGCTATTTAATTGTACAAAGGGCTGCCAAAAGATAAAAAGGGACTCAGGAAAAAAAAAAACAACCAACCAGCACAACTATTACAGCTCTGTTCTTCCCCTTTCAGCATCTAACAGCAAAACAGCTTGTTACATTTCCTAAATCCTCTCTCAAACAAAGCTGGGCTGCTGCTTCCGTGCTTAATAAGCTGGGGACTCTCGTGGTGTAACGAGGGATTTGACTCAAACCCAAGTTTCCAGTGGCTGAATTTGGTGGTGGTGGCTGCCCGGAGTGGGACCGGTTTTCTTCCTGCCTCACAGCCCCAGTGCTTGATGTAGGGCTCAGCCTTGGGGATGGGGAGTTTGTGGGGTAGGAAGGGCCATGGGCAAGGTAGGAGTGGAGCCTGGAGGGGGCAGGGGGAGGCCCTGGGCAGCTGAGGGTGCCCCTGATGTGTCTGCATCTCAAACAAGACCCCAAGGGCAACCAGCAAAGGCTGTTTCTCAAGGCATGTGGATATGTTGTTGTTGAACTCGCTGTCATAGAAACAGGAGAACACATCTCAAGGGTCCCAAGGAGCTACATCAATTATCTGGTAGTTTTTAGGAGAGTTTGAAGGGTTTTCTTCAGAGCAACTGGCAAAAATCAGCTTCTGAATGTCTGACTGGCCTCACTGGGTGTGAGCATGGCCTTGTCTCACCCCTGCACCCCATGCTGGGCAAAAATGATTCTGGTTTGAGGATCTCTGCCCAAGAAAGCCATCAACACCATCCCTGGGCACGTGGTACCTTCACCTGCACCAGCACATCCCTGCTCCATACCCAGGCATGTGCACAACCCCATTCCAGGGTGAAGGCAAAGTAGAGCATGCAACACAGCTCTCTTTATTTGCTTTTGCAGCTCACTCCCCAGAAGAAGCCTCCACACCTTGGGGACACTCTGGAAGTTGGTAGGGTCCTCACATCCACAGCTGACCCCTGGCCTGGGGAAATGCCTCTCCTGCCCCATGGAAACTTCATGAACAGAGAGAACAAACCACCCTTGTGAAGGATGTGAGGGGACTCGAGGCCAAAACATACCCACAAGGAAACAGGGAGCAAGAGAGCTTGTTGTGTCAGAGACTGGAAGGCTGCAAAAAAACTGTTGAAATGCCAGTAAAGGGAAGGAAAGGCACGAAAACTCCAAGGAATCTACATTATTCATCTTGAACAGTACAAACCCCACACAGCCGTGGCATGTTTGTGGGTAGAAAGGCCAAAGCTCCATCAAGGTTCTTTAAGGGGACACAAGAGGGGCTTAACTGAAAGAATAAGGAGGAAAAAAAAAAGCAAAACAACACACAAGGCAGGGAAGGTGTCAGCCAAGATCTCTTCAGATTCTTGAGACAGAAGAGGTGGAAGAGAAACCAAAAATATCCAGTCTGTCACTAAAACCGCCCCTGTGCTGAAAACCTGGAGAGGCACAGACTGCACAGCTCTGTGAGGAGCTCCAGGTTTCACCCTCACTGCACAGGCAGTGCAATGGCAGGAAGACTGGATCACCTGGATCCTCCTCTTGGATGGGAAAAAAAAAAGGCATTTAAATGGATTTTCAGAAAATCTTCTGAGCCCATTTCTCTAAATCAATTTTGGCCAATAGTTTTCTCATCTTGCAGGTGTTAGATGGAGGTTGTGATGAGTCCTCATCCCCATCCCTGCCAAGAGCATCTTGCTGCTGCCCTGAGGATCTCTCAGACCACCCTCTCCAGCAGCACCAGGGACAGTGCAGCTCTGACCATTCTTGTCCTCCCCTCCACTGCTGGCCCTCACTGGAGTGACTGGAAAACCCCACAGGGAACCCACATCTCATCCCCATGGAATATCTCAACAGATCTTTTGCCTGCTTTCTGCTTTTCAGCCAGCATTTCCTGACAATAAAGGAAGGAATAGCCTGACAGAGATATAAATATCTTGACTGAGATGTAAGATGGCTAAATCCCAGAGTCTTTCCTATCCTGATCCTGAGTCAGCGAGGTGATTTGGAAAAGTTCTCCTGTGATACCAGCACAGACGTGAGGTTTGGCCTCTGTGGGAGGAAGAAGCCTGAGTGCATTACTGCACTAAGGGCTGCTCAGCTCCCCACTGGATGCATTATTTATAGCAGGACCTGCAGTAAATTAGTGTGTGAAGAGCTCTCAGACTGAGCCTTTGCTTTGGCTCAGTCCCGCTAATGCAGCCTGCGGAAAATCCCGCACAAAGCGGTGTCACAGGCTCCACCAACAGCACCCACAGAAACTTCCCTGTGCTCCTAAGATCATTCTTGGGTAGTTTTTTGCATGAACTGGAGTAAAAGGTGTCATTAGCAAGGCCAATATAGTCCTTATTAGTGCATGCTGGATTTCATTAGAAAAAGCTTTTATTGCGTGGCAAATAATGGCATCTGGGAGGTCTGATAGGGAAAAATCACTGCCTAAAATCATGTTAATCAGAGGAATAACAAATGAACAAACTCACTTTCTTTTCCTAAGTTGGGCTGGACCTCATTAGTAAAGGAATTATTTCACTGTGAAGAAAGTTAACAGCTCCAACAAAAACTAGAACTCTTTTCTTGACCAAATGCATTTAAAGAACCCATCTCTGTCCCTGTTCCCTTTGCAGCAGAGCTGACTCGTCACTCCAAAGACAGAGATTTATGAGGTTGTCCTAACAGCTCTGTGTCATGGGTGGGACTCAGCACTTGAGGACTCCACAAATGGGATCTGCAGGATGTATCTGGCAGGAACCAGCAGCAGGGGACCCTCAGGACCACCAGGAGTGCTGGGGTTGGACTGGGCCCCCACAGAATGTTTCCTCAGTGAGGATTCCCCATATGGAAAATCAAGAGCTGGGAAATCTCTGGGTGCCAGAGATGGCAAGTGCAGGTGTTTCTCTATTTATATCATCCTCCCCTGCCTTCCAGCAATTCCTTTCTGCTGCTCCCATGGCCTCCCCTTCTCCCTGAGGTGCCTGCTCCCATCCATCCCAGTCCCACACCCACTGGAATTCACTCTTTCCTTGGTTTCACCCCGCAACTCTGCTCTCCTGGGTCTGTGTGACACGAGGAGACTCCGGTCCCTCCTGGAACATCCTAAAAGTGTTGGGGACAGCAGAATCCTGAGCCTCCTGAAGGAACACGGGATTGGGTTGGACATGAGGTGCTGGATTAGCTCAAGGAAAAGCCAGAGCTGGGTCCAGGTTTGTGTGGCCCTGAACTCAGGGATATCATGCTTTCCTCTTTTTAATAAGGATGGTTTTAACAATGGTTTCATCTCAGTATGAGTTGGGAAAGTCTTTTAACATCTCAACACTTGTCACTGGGATGGAAAATGCTTCCTGCTGGGCTCTAAAAATGAGTGGAGCTTGCTCTCTCTCCCTAGTCCTAATATTTCAGTGGAATGATGAATCTCATTCAAACCAAACCAAACCAAACCAAACCAAACCAAACCAAACCAAACCAAACCAAACCAAACCAAACCAAACCAAACCAAACCCAAAAGAAAACCCAAACAAATATTGAGAATATCTGAATATATGTTGAGAAATACTCAAACAAAACAGAGGATGAGGATGGCTGGTGCAGGATGCCCCATTTTGCTGCAGAATATCTTGGTGTGGAGCAAGACTCTCTAGGCTCTCTCCTCTAACACTGGCCCACCCTAAAACTGCTTTTTCTTTGTTTGGTTGGGCCATTTAAAACCCATCCAGAGATGCTGCACTTGCAGGCACCTGAGGAATCTTCAAGTAGAAGAAATGCGGAGAAGAAACCTCAGCTTTTGGCAGAGGGGTCGTTTTTTAGCCAGACCTAAATTGCAATATCAGTAACCTGAGCTCTTTTAAATAATACTCCAACCACAGGAACCACGTGTGCAGGGGAAAAGGTTGCTAATTTCTCAGAAAATTTCTCGTTTCGGTTTTTTTGTTGTTGTTGCCGTAAGATTTTGCTGTTGGGTGAGTAGGGGAAGAAGTTTTTCTTATTGTTACAAAATAAGAACAGAAGAAAAGAATCTGACTGCTTTTTCCTCAGCTACCCGGTGATGTCAAAAGTAGTGTTTAGAGGATTCCCAGAGGGAGAGGGGCTGTGGTCACCTGCAGACCCTGGGAACAGAGATTGTTCTATCAAATTTATGGCAGAAAATCCTGATGCTGGAGAAGAGAAGACACCTGAGACCTTCCAGAGCTTAAAGGGGCTCCAAGAGAGCTGGAAAGGGATTTTGGACAAGGGTCTGGAGTGATGGGACAAGGAGGAATGGCTCCCCACTGCCAGAGGGCAGGCTTAGATGGGATATCTGGAAGGAATTGTTCCCTGTGAGGGTGGGGAGGCCCTGGCACAGGGTGCCCAGAGAAGCTGTGGCTGCCCTTGGATCCCTGGAAGTGTCCAAGGCCAGGCTGGACAGGGCTTGGAGCAACCTGGAATAGTGGGAGGTGTCCCTGCCCATGGCAGGGAGTGGAACAAGGGCTTGAAAGGGACAGAAGAAGAGATGAATTGACAAATTCCCCCAGAGTGCAGAAACTGCAAGACTAAAATGAGACTTGCCAAAACTCAAGCTGAGCTACAACTTGCAAATATAAATAATTTTAAATAAATATAAAAAATTTTAAATAAAAATTCTTAGGTCACACAGACAAAAAAGAAAGCAAGTTGGATGAAGTAAAAAACAAATGTAGTTGCAGAAAAAAAGTCCTAAATGAGTACTTTGCTTCAGCTTTCAATAAAGAGGCTGCTGCAGGACACAAGGGCACAGGGACGATCGCTAATGGGCATGAGATTTATAAAAATGGAAATTGCAGCATCCAAGGTGAAAGCAAAACTGAAAGAGCTTTAATGCACTGAAGCCAGGGGGAACAAATAATCCAGCCCAGACTCCTGAAAGACCTGGCACATGAAATCATGAGTCCACTCTCCAGGATTTTTAATACATAAGTCGAGCAGAAAAAATGACAAGCCCAGTTCTTCTGTTTTAAAAAAGAAATAAAGGATCCAGGCAACTAGAGACATCAACGGTATGCAAAGCTCAGAATGAATTTGCAAGGAAAGAATAATTAAAAACCCAAAGGTAAATGGAAAATCGGATCAAATATAACAAATAAAACACTTCGATGATCCTGACGAGGGAAGTAATAGAAGCAGAATGAAATGTAATAGTACAAAGTGCAGAGCTGTGCACGCTGGGAGTAATAACAGGAATTTCTGCTTGGAGCTTGGGCCTCATCACTTGGAAATGACAGAACAGGAGAGAAAGTTGTTTCCACTCATCTGTCACAGGGGATGGGGAGCTGCCAGCATGGTGCAGCTCTGAAAAAGGCTTATCCCAGGCAATGTTTTCCCATCTAGGAATGGGTGAATGTGAGTACTGCATCCCTGCCCAGGCGTGACCACATCCAGGAGCTCTGCAGACCTCTCACCCCTTGAAGGACAGCGATGGGAAGGGGCAGGGAAAGGCTCTGGAAGGGGCTGAGCTGGTCTGCCTGGGGAGAGGGAGGGTTGGCCAGTGCAGGAGGAACAAACAATGACCAAAAGAGACCTGAGTGCAATGAGAGAAGGGGGAATAAACAGTGAGGAGGAAGAAAACTACTTAAGCTAAAGGACTGTCTTGGAACAAGAACAAATGCAGCATGCAGGCCATGAAAGCATTTGGGAAGTTATAAGAGGATTTTTAATAGGAGAGAGGTAATGATCTAGAAAAGTCTCCTGAAGATGAGGGGAAGGAGGAAACTAAGCCTTGGCTTGGAGAAGAGATGGAGACATTCCTGCTGGGCTGTGTGGTGTGGATGCTGGAGATCTTTTCTCGTCCTCTGCTCTTACAGCTGGGGAAGGGGATGTAAAAGAAGGGGATGGGCAGGAGGTGAAAGGTGTGGCTCAGCATTCCTGCAGCACAGCCAGACTTGCCTGGTTGCTTCTCCTGGAGGTGCAGCAGTGATGGTCACCACTCAAGTGCCTTTGGTATCTCGGAATGTTCAACCTTTCACATGACTCGCTTGGGAAAATCACCTGGTTTGTGGGAACTCTATTATTCCTTTGCCACTGAAGTAATGTTTTGGGTGTTAGTGTCGGTGTTTGTACAGGCAAAATAAAACTGAAAGTGGGGAAAAACAGAACTGCCAGTAGATTTTCAATTGAGACACAAGAACACCAGACCTGGGCGATATTTACCTGGAAGGGACAGGGCTGGGAAAGGCTATTCTAACCTCCACAAGCACCTGCTTTCACCCAAGATATTGGTGCTTGGCTGTGGTGTTTCTAGAAGGCAGCTGGTGCTGCAGCAGAAGGGATTCCCCATCACTTCCTGGGTAAAATCTTGGTCCTTTGCAGAAGGGCTCTGCTTTGAGACTGGACATCAACTCATCAGTTTTCTCTGTGTGAATGTTAACTCAGCCTTCTCCCCCTTCCATGGCTCAGAGTCAACTCCAGGACAAAGAGCTCAAATCCACACAGAGCTCTGTCCAGCAGTGCAGCTTGGGCACATCTCTACAGGGCCCTTGGCAGCTCCTGCTGTTGAGAGGGTTAATTGTGCAGGGAGGAGCTGGGAGACAGGTTCAGCTCTCACTTGCACTTCCCTTGCCCTGGCTGGCTTTCACGGTGCTCTTCCCCATTCAGAATATACCACCAAGACATGGGCCGGGTTAGCTGCTGCTGCTGCTGAAGCAGGAGGCAGAGCAGAGCCTGGATTTTTAAGTATCACTGGAATCACTGATCAGCTGAGATGGGGATGGCATAGCTGGACATGCAGGATGAACCCCCTGGAGTGCTCCCATGGACTGCAGGCACATCCACGTTCCATCTGTTAGTTGCTGGCCTGTGAAATCAGAAAGTGCTGCTCTCCACCATCACTGGAGCCACTATTTAAATTCACTTGGATCACAGAGTAATTTTTCCACTCTGTTAAAGGTTTCTTTCGCAAGTGCCACTCCATGTCTCTTGATTTGATTTCCTTGTACCTTTTTAAATCCATTTTTAATAGGCTTCCAGATTTTTAATAGCTTTAGAGATTTCTTTTCTCCTTCATGTCTATGTTGTTGATTGTAAGACTGGCTTTTGGATGTCTACTTTCTTTGATACCTCGCTTGCCTGGGTCGTCTTTGCACTTATCCTTTAAACATGTTCGCAATGTACTTGGTTTACTTCATTGAGCATTTTTGAAAGCATTGCCTTTGCTTTTCCTCTCAACTCTGTTATCTGAATACATCTTAGGTAATTAATCAGCTCCCATTGATCTGAACATAAATTTCCAGATTTTTCAGACATTCATTACATGTGCTGAATAGAAGTGAGAGTGGCTGGATGAGAGAATTCATACCTGACAAACAGCCCATCCAGATCTGAGCTGTTCCTTCTCCTTGTGCTCTTCTCATTGAGTAGCTCGGGGCGGGGGGGAGTGATGTTTTTCAGACAGCTGTGAGAGAGAAGCAAAAGCTCAGAATATAAATTCACTCTCTTAAGGGTTCTTCTTTCCACTTCCTCTGGATCAGCAGCCATTTCTGAAGCTGATACGACCGGGATTAGCTGGTCCCAAGAGCTGCTGTTTCATTCCTAAGCCCACCTTCTGTTTAATACATTTGGATCCCAAAGCACAGCGTGGCCGTGGGGAGCTGGACTGGGTGATCCCGAGCTCCACTCAACCTGCACAGACACTTGGCTTGCTGTGAGCACCAGTTACCTCCTCTCACCCTGAAACCCAGCCCGTGGCTCTTCGTCTGTGGCCTGAGAACTGAGGACAGGTAGTAAAAGACAACATTAGATCCAAATTAAAGGACGTAGGTGGAGAGGCAGGAAATCATGCCATAGCTTTGTCTCCACGTGTCCACTGTCATGGGGGAGCAGGTTGCCAAGGAAGAAAAACGTGGAAATGATCCACTGTGTGATGGTAGAAGTGCAGCCACAGAGCAAAGCCACAGAGCACTAACATGAGGGGCTCAGTGACCACCTGTGTCATCTCAGGGGGCCCTGGTGTAGGTTTTTTACTGAGTTATAACTTATATCAAACTGTATAATATTATCCTCCTTGCCACTATCTTCAGTACTCCTGGAGGTGGAGGATTTCCTCAGAACTGGATAAAAAAGCAGCCCCAGCCCTCACATGCCCAAACCAGCTGCTGCCACCTTTGCCCCAAGCACAATCACCCATCCCAATGACACTGAACTCCGAAAAGCCACTCCTCTGTCACTGGAACTTCCCAGAGCAGCTCCCAAGTAGTGAAGGCTACTTGTTAGGGGAACATTTCCTGCATATTTAAAGAGCTTGGAGCCCCATATGCTTGTACCTCATTGGGCTTCATTGCCAAAAGTGCAATTAATGGGTTCTGTGCTGCAGTGCAGGGCAGGAATAGCACTGCCTCCCTCTTTGTGCTTTGTGTGCTCTCATGCTGCGAAGAAGGAGGGAAGTATTGGTAAGCAGAATGAAAAAATGTATGAATTGCACATCTCAGTGAGTGGCCATGAATGATGAAGGCCGTGGGTAGGGCATGAATCAGAGAAACTCGTCCTGCAGCAACTCATCCTCATCTCCCTGGCAAATCACAGTGGAAGGTGTGCAAAGAGCTCAATTCAATCAAATCTCTCCTTCTCTGTGGATACATTTATATGGTCACTCGTTAGTTTATCCCCACACTTGGGTTTCAGATGGGAGATTTTCAGAGTAAGCTACAAACCAGCATGAAAGAGTGTTGAAACTACATCTGAATTAAAATCTAATTACTTGTGCTAGGAAAACACAGTTCTGTATCAAAGAGAGTGGAGCAGTCCAGGATGGCCAGCACCATGTTTCAGAAGGGTCATTTTTTCAATGCTTAGTTATTATTAACTATACCTCTTATTCATCCTGTCTCTTGATCCTTTTTCCCGAAGCATGGAATTTGCTCATGCAGTACAACTGTCTATCAGAAATCACTGTTGCAAACTGATTTCCAGTTGTCAGGCCCAAAGATATTTTTATTTTAGTCAAATATTCTGTTCCACTAATTCAGTCAGCTCACCCACAAGTTTAACAACTGCTCTGAAGAATGTGCATGTGAATACGATTTGCCAGTATTCCTGCTTTTTGAGATGGGCTATGCCTGGTGTGTGCATGAGAATGATTTAATATTTAAAGGGACTGAAGAGGATTTGAAGAATCTTCATAGCTGAGGAAGTTTGTGAAAAATCTCCTTTCTGGTTTAAAATGGATTAGAAATATGGATTCTGTTTATTGCTGCAGACTCAGTTTTCCCAGTGTTCAAGGCAGCCTAGGGAAAAATTTTATTTCATCATGCAGTATGGATCTAATCCTCCAAGGTCTCAAATAACCAGGAAAAAGCCAGTGAAAATAGCAGGATGGCTCCTGTGCATGGCAATAACATGGTGGTACAGGCATTGGGGTGCAGAGGCTGGACTGTTCAACACATAAAATCAAACCACGGATATGAGCTGGGGGAAAGGCTGGCCAGGACCTAAAGGCAGCTTGTGTGTGGCTCTTGCCTCATGCCCATCTCGAGCCCAGCCTCCCACAAAGGAGCTGTTCCTGCCCTCTGCAGAGTGGTGATCCTGCCCCTCTGCCCAGCCCTGGGGGCACCTCTGCTGTGCAGTGCCCAGCTCTGGATCCTCAGCACAGCCGGGCCAGGGAGCTCCTGGAGCGGGGCCGGCAGGGGCTGCGGGGCTGAGGAAGGGCCTGGAGCACCTCCGTGCCCAGGACAGGCTGAGGGAGCCGGGGCTGCTCAGCCTGGAGAGGAGCCCCAGCTGAGAGGGGCCCTCAGCCCTGGGTGTCCCTGGGTGTCCCTGTCCATCCCTGGGTGTCCCTGTCCATCCCCAGGTGTCCCTGGGTGTCCCTGGGTGTCCCTGTCCATCCCTGGCTGTCCCTGGCTGTCCCTGTGTGCAGGGAGGGCTCAGGGCAGGGCCCGGGCTCTGCTCCGGGGCCCAGCAATGGCCCCAGAGCCACGGGCAGGGCCTGGGCCCAGCAATTCCCCTGCACAGGAGGCAGAACTTCTGCCCTGGGCAGGGCCCAGCCCTGAGCAGAGCCCAGAGAGGCTGTGGGGTCTCTTCCCTGGGGATATTCCAGAACTGACTGGACAGCATCCTGTGCCCTGTGCTCTGGGATGGCCCTGCCGGAGCAGGGAGGTGGCACCAGATGACCCCACTGGGGTCCCTTCCAGCCTGACCCATTCTGGGATTCTCTGCTGAGGGTGGAAGGAGCTGAGCATCCCTCTCCACCACACTGGGGTCCCCTTGCCCATTCCTCAGGAACTCCCTTTTTTCCCTGGCTCATGCAGAGTGCTATTCCCTGGTCTCCATGTCCTCTAATCAGCTTAGCAAAAGCCTTCCACTGCATATGGTCGGATTGCAATTTTTGAATACTTGTAGCATGGGCAAATCAAACCCAATTTCCTGCAATACAAAGCCCTGCACTGCTCCCCATTGAGGGCTATTTTCCTGCCAAATTGCATCTTTCAAACCACAGCAAATTCAGCTGTAGAGCTGCCAAGAAAAAAAGGTCAGAAAGACTTAAAAGAAAAAAAAGATATTTTCCTCTTTACTGTATTCAAAAGCAGATCTCCTAATTCTGCACAAACTTTCAAAACAAGGGAGAAATCACTGTGGGATAGGTGCTGATTATAGGCAATTTCAGCCCAAAGGACAACATTTTGCAAGCTTATTAATAGGACCTGAAAATAGCAATTTCTAATGTGGCCAGTGCTGGAAATACTTTCCAACTACCCTGGTTCGTATGAAGACGTCCTCCAGTGAAGCCAGTGGAATTATGAAGATTTGGGGCCTTCCTTACTGGAGTTCTCACTGCTGCTCGTACAATATTTTATATACATCAGTTTGACTTGAAGGATTTGACCATGAGTATTTGCTTAGCTACATACTTTATGAGATAAAAATGCAATAAATGGGGAGATGGGAAAACCATCTCTCCTTTTCTATACGGGAGATAAAGACTGGACTGGGAGGTGATTCGAACAAACAATAAAATATGTAGAAAGAGCAGAGTAATGGAAGATTTTAAGTACTCAGGCAGGGAGTAGAGGACATTAGGGAGAGAATGCTAGCTGGAAGCTTGTTTATGGAATTGGCATGAGATTGGATTTTAACTTAGTGCACGGAGCAGCTGAAAAGGGAGAGAGCTACATGATGTGTATTAAGTGCTGCACTACATGGAAGGTGTTTGAAGACAAGCTGTACTCCAAGGAAAATGTTCTGCCAAACATCCGTGTCCACCGCGGTAGGCTTAGGATAAGGGAAGGTTTTGAAGCAGGAAACTTGGAGAAGTTTCCTTGTCTGCTGGCAGGTGCTCCAACAGCCAGCACAGAAAGCCAGCGCTGAAGTTCAGGGTCACATGAAATTGTAAAATTTTATAATCCAGATCCCCCTAACACCTGCAAACACCCAAATCAAACACATCTCATGGGCGTGAAGGCAACCCCAGGGCAATCAGGGGTCAGGGCAGGTGAGGGAAGAGCCTCTTGTGCAGAAACTGTGAAGTTTATTGTTGGCTGAGGTGAGGGGAAGAAAAGACTTGTGAAAACCACTGAAGGCAGCGACAGAAGCAGAAAAGGTGATGGAGGAATCCATGTGGAAAGGGGCAAGAGACAAGATCCATGCTGCTGCCTGGGATTTGCTGCTGCATGGGGAGGGATTTCCATGCAAGAATCACAAAATTCCCTCCCCACAACAGGTATTCATTTTCCAAAGGAAGGAGCCTGGGGGAGTGGTATTAAAACATTAAAATGGTTCAGCACAGTCTGTGAGCAGGTAATTAGTGCTGTTAAAGGAAGATGAGGAACCTGGATTGCTGAAGGACGTTGCTGGGTCCTGAGGAGCCTCTGACGCTGGAAGAGGTTTTGGGGCAGTTCCCTCTATGTTGGCTGCTGTTTTGGTACTAACAGTGCACAGGGCTGATGGCTGCTGTCCTGAGCTCCTTTATGTGAGATCAGGGTGGGAAACACCAGGAGTTGACGTGGCACCTGGGGGCATGGGATAGTGGTGTGCTTGGCAGTGCTGGTTAATGTTTGAACTCAATGATTTTGGAGGTCTTTTCCAACCTAAATGGTTTGATGAATAATCCCCCCTGGGTAAGAGGGGATCTGACCTTATGGCAGAGATAACGTGCTTGTGTCAAGGCTGGAAAACAGGGACTTCTCCCAGACATTGGTGGATTGAGCTCTGGAAAGTTTTCACTTGGGGCTGTCTCCCCCAGGCTCCTGCTGTTCTGAGCTGGGGAGGGAGGTGACAGCAGTGGGTTTACAGTGCTGTGGGACCTGGGGAGGAGCATCCAAGCACAGAGGTCTCTGGCAGTGTGACCCTCCAGGACCTTGCCTGATTTCATTTCTTCCTTGTTCCCTTTCTTAGCTCACAAATTTTGTTTGCTCTTTGGCAGCTTCTGCACACCACACCAGACAGATGTTCCCATCGCATTTCACATCGATGATGAGCTTTTGTTGGGCAGTTACAGTCAATTTAAAACCCATTAATGGACATAAATAGTCCAGATTGTCCCTTTCCAATTCCCATTGCTTTGCCTTTTATGCACCAAATTCGTTCAGCCACCGTACTGCCCCATCGTGGAACTTGTGGAATTTCCTAACTGAGCTTTCAAGGCTTGATCATTTCACGTAGTTTCATATTTATCCACAAATTTTCTTTTCACTGCTCATGCACTGAGATGAATGCTCAGGCATCCAGGCTATTAATAAATACACTTGATAACAATGGTCCTCATGTGAGCCATTAAGACACTGCAGTATTAATAGCCTTTCCTTTTGGAGAAGGACTATTTATTCTTCCCCTTTTCCTTTCTTCAGGCTGGAGCTGATCGAATTGTTCATTGTGAGTAATCTCCTTGGAGAATATAGTTCTTATTTCTCTATGAAAATCATTCATTAATTCATCCTGCGGACTTTATCCTGAGACACTCAGCCTTTTGCTTTCACTCTTTGCTCCTTATTACTCACTTGGTCTTAATTCACCTCTGTGCTCGAGCACAGATGCTCCAATGTATCTAGATGTTGAGATGATTAAGCAAGGAATGATAGGCAGCCAGGAGCCAAAATTTTATTTCTTCTGTGATTGAATCAGCCTTTAGCAAAGATATAAAACTCGAGAGGCCCTTGAACTTTCTCTGAATGGCCAAGTTGTCTGTTTGTCACGAGAAGCCAACTTCATGACTCTGGTGGCAAATCCATGGGTATTCTCAGCTTTCCCTGTTTCCAAACCACAGCAGCCAGGTCCTCCTCGGACACGGAAGCCCCTTGGGCAATTTCCTTGTATTTGCAAGCACATTTTTGGGTGGGAGTCACCATCACACAAGAGTCAAGCAGTGTTGGGTGTCGGTGACCTCGGGAACCAATTTTACCCTTTTTCCCACATTTCTTTACACTTTTCCCACTTCCCACAGCTGGGTTGAACCAGGAGCACCTTGACACCTCTGAGCATTCATGCCCAGAAATCACTATTCAAAAGTGAGCACCTGTTTCCATTCATTTCCTTGATGCTCCACACCCACCCTTCCCAAAACCCACATCAATCATGCTGTTTGCCTGCTCCTTGGGAAAGCCCATCTGCTACTTCTGCTCACATCACCTCTGCTGATTATGGAGCATATTTCACAGGAAGGGGCTGGATAAAATCAGTCCCCAGCACACAGATAGACCTGAGAGCTCCGGATCTGCTGCAGGTCATTTCTTTGCCCGTGTAACTCAGAGCACCAGTTTTTATTTGCTATCAATAAACTGTAATTTCCCAAACTGCCAGGAAAAGCAAGGTTAAGAGCATCTTCAGCTCACTAGGACTGGTGCTGTCTGAGCCCTCACAAGGGAAATGACTAATAAAGAGATAACCTTAATTAACGGCAGAGTAAGCACTGGACTTGCAGGCTCAAATTCCTGCAGCTTTTCAGCTCACATTCCTATAAATTATTATATGTCTTTGCACATGGATGGTGGTTTGGGATGATCAGCATCTTGAGCTCAAGAGCGTTAAGGCTCCCAAAGCTGACAGTTTAGGCCACAGCTCTCAGAAAAAGCAATGGACATGGCAGTTGATTCAGCAGTAACCGAGCTCAGCGCTTGTGGCCCCAAATTATATTGCAAGACAAGCCAGCACCTGTGAAAAACAAAGGAAAATCTCCCAGTGATTCCAGTGGGATGTAATCTAAATATTTATTAGCCAGCATCCTCCTGTGTAGGTTCACCAATCAAAATCTGTCCCAGCTAATTAGAAATGTGCATTGTCTAATTATTATTATTATATTATTAATATTAATAATAGTAATAGTAATAGTAATTTGATTAAAAGACAGTACCTCCAAAACTTACAATTTAACCATAAACCAAAGGAAAATAAAATAGGGGGTACAGAAGGAGGAGGGAATACAGCCCAAGAGCCTAATTTTATTGGTCAATGTGATAGATGGTGGTTTTAATGCAGCCAGGACCTGTGGGATCCTGCCAGGGAAAAAGAAAGTCTTCAGGATGGATTTGCAAAATGATATCGAGGTGGTCTTGAGGGTATTTCTGAAGACAACTACAGAAAACAGAGAGGTTGAGTTAACTGTGGTTCTCAAGGTTTTCCTTTCTCTGGCCAGCTAAGGATGCTCTCGGTGGCTCATTGAGTTGGACGTGCCCAAACTCTGCACCTCCCAAAAAAATAAGATGGATCTCAGGCAAGACCATCCAAGGCAGAGAGAGGGACGTGCTGAGTGGGTGTAGGAGAAAAGGCTGTGCTGCTCTTTGTGGGCAAGAAATGGCCAAAGTGGGCATCCCCATGGGTACCCTGGGGGAGGAGGCAGTGTCCTGGCCAATGAAATGGAAGAGAAGTTGTGGAGCCAGGAGAAAAATCCCAACAAAGAAACTCAAGGAGACAAGAATTGAAGGAGATGAACTTGTTCCACCCTGACAAGAGAGGTCTGTGATTCATCCAGAAGAATAAAGGTGGTATCCTGCATCAGAAGGAGGAGGGGTTTGGGGTTGCTGAGTGATTTTTTCTAGTCAGAAAGGTTTCCATCAATATCCCCTCTCATCAACCCCAATCTCCAGCACAGCCATCCATAACTCTCAATCTCAGTCAGCCCTGGACCTCCCTGCACAAATTCTCATTCAGGCCAGAGAGTCATGTGAAAGACTCTTGAGAATTTTGAGAGATTTAAAATGTGGAATCCACTTTTCTCTGGGAAAAAAATCCCTTTTTTTTTTTGTGATAAAAAGGCTTCATACAGTCCTAACCTTGCACTTTCAGGGGCACCGAGTGTAGCTGGATCATTTTAGAATAAGAAAAGCAAAGACAAGAGTGAACAGGAGCTGACTTACTATTTAAAGAATTTACTTTTCATTTTGAGGGAAGTGTAAGTCTAAATTTGCTGTTATGTAAGAAACTGCATTTAAAAGCAATTGCTTTTGAAAATACACTCTTGAACTTTGAAATTACTGTGATAATGCAGCTTTAGTCTGTGAATGCTGCAGTCTGGGAGGAAGCACAACAGCAGCCTTTGATGAGGACGTGAATTTGTTATGACAGGCTAATTTTACAAATCCAAGGCTGCCTTACGGCAGAATTATTAAGATATATATTAAAAAAACCCAAAAGCCCAAGAAGCAAGAAATGTATCGTGTTGCTGAGAAAATGTTCTCGCACAGCCAACTCCCACAGGTCAATTCAAGGTAGTATCCAGCCACCTTTGATAGCTCAGGGAGCAAAATATTGTGAATATTGGGCGTGTTTAGACTGATTGGTGACTTCAGCTGTTTGATCCGTGCCTGTGTGTGTGTCTGTGATATGAGCTGCCTCACGTAAACAGCCGGAGACAGGTCTTGGGGAAAAAGCAATGAGGAAATACCAAATCAATCTACCAGCCTTCCCCCACTAAAATAAAGTCTTAAACAACAGCAATCCTGCCTGGAACCTTCGTGCAGCCCGGCTGTGCCTGAGCAGAGCTGACACAGTGAGTTAACATCAGGCCAGTGCCAGTGGTCTCCTAGAAATAATCTCATTGCAGATATCCCTGCTAATCCTCCAGCAGGAAGGGCAGGAAGGATCTTCTGGATGGGGCTGGCAGAGATGTCTGCTGGAGATGGAGGAAAGCAGGAGGAGAGCGTTTGGAACCTCAGCATGGAGATTCAGGGAGAAGAATGGATCCTGGAGAAAGGGGGAGTGGGAAGCTGGGTTGAGAGGTCTGTGCAGGAATGGAGGAGACAGCCTGATGGCACAGCTGCGGGAGTGTCCACCTCAGCCAGAGTCACCAGCAAACAGGAACAGCCTTCCAGTACCTGAAGGGAATCTACAGGAAGGCTGGAGAGGGACTTTTTGCAAGGNGAACTGTGGGGAGCACATGGAAGGGAGGAGAAATCATGTGGTGGGGCCCTGATGGGATGCTGCTTGCTCCTATGAAGCTCTTGTGACCAAGGACTGACCAAAAGACCTCCCACAATGTCTGAGGAAAAGGCAAACAGAGCTTTGGGGCTAAGGCAATCCTCTATGGACAGATGCCAAGGTGCACTCAAGTCTTTGCCAATGATTTTGTGCGGTGCTGTATCAGCCCGTGGCCAAAGGAGCCCAGTTTGTGCTCCTGACAAACTCTGTAAGGCTCCAACACTCTGCCAGTGACCGAGGGAGCTCTTGCAGCAGCTCACATCTCAGTGTCGCTGTGTAAATCTCTCCAGCCTGTCACTGATGGAAGGGCCTATGTGACAGGTGTCACCCATAAATCCCATTTAAATACATCCATTACCACACACTGTATCACTCAAAATCACCCATGAAATGTCTCTTTGGAGTCAAGAATCAGACAAGGATGATTTAGGGCCATTTCGCTGGTGTGATGGGATTAGCTGGATCTTGCAGCTCTTAGGATGTCAGGCCCAACACTGGCCCCAGAGGGGATGAGGGAGAGCAGGCAGAGACAGCTCCAACAGCAGCTTCCCAGCAGCCTTTCCCACACAGGCTGGAGCTGCTTCAAAATCAGGCTTTAAAATGGACCCCAGAGACTTCAAAACCCACTTCCCATCGGAATATACGCAGGAGTCCTGCAGGTGCCTTAGGTTTTAGAGCCAATGAGGCCTTTCTCTGGCTTTCTGTCTTCATTTCCACCTTGGCAAGTGGAGTTCACACAGCTTTACACACACATACACACACACACACACGTAGGTGCACACAGAATTCTGCCAGAGACACACACAGAAAGAGGCTTTTTGCCACTCCGCAGGTGTTTTTTTTCCAATTTCTCCTCCAAAAGGAGCAGGCAGCTTGAGACATCAACCTGCTCCAAATAGAAAATTGGTGTCTCATTTAATTCAGAATAACATGAGAACATCTGCAAAATAAACAGGGCAATTTAGACAGGCAAATGCTTATTGGGAGGCATCAGTGCTAGCTGCTGTTTCAGCTTGTGCTAGACAGGAACCGTGCTGAGAGAAGAGGTTGGGAGACACCCCAAATGAGCAACTTTTTTAGGTATTGCTGAGTAAAAGTAGAAGAGGAGAGGTGCCCACATATCCTGTGTCTGAGCAGTATCTGGCAGGAGCAGGTTCAAAGCAAGAAGAGCTGAGACAGTCCCAATGCCACAGAGACACCAGTGGCTTCCTGGCCCTGAGAAGAAGCTTCTGCTCTGAGCACTCTGCTCCAATGCCAACACCAGGAGAACTTCACTCCCCTGTAGAGACTTTTCTCATTATCCACAGAAACATTCAGTCCTTTTTGCCCTGATGGCCTTGATAACAGCTCTGGCACGGGGATCCAGTGAGGAGCATTTGTATATGAGGGAGCAATCGGATACAGTTGGGCCTGAATTAGGATCAGGTCCAAGCAGCAGCAAAAGGCAGCCAGAGATGATCTGAGGTTCATGGGCTCAGCTCTGCCTTCATTTTCCAGAAAGGGCACGAGAAGGAAGAGCCGTCACCACTTCTCCTTGTCCGTGGTGCTGCTGGAAAGGGATCAGCTCGCTCGGTCAGGAGCAGGAGGAGGTGAGACGGAATGTCAGGCAAGTGCAGGAGGAGAGGGCGTGGGTGAAGCAAGGAGCCGGAGCACTGTCACTTTTAATGAGCAGGGTGATTATGTACTGGCAGCTGTTTGCAGATTACAGAGCGAGGACTTGGTCAGGGATAATTATCTCTCCCTGGAATTAGGAGATTTTTCTCTTTCCTGGCAGGGAAAGAAGTGCTGGGCAGTGCCCAGCACCCAGACCTGCAGCCCCAGGAGGGGAGACCAGTGGTATCTCTTTCCCCCACCCCAGTGGAGGAGGAGTCCTGTCCTCAAACCAGCCCAGAAGGATTGGATTACAATCCATGGATTAAGCCCGTGTCCTAGGATGTCCTTAGCTCCTTAGCCCAGTGTGGAGTAACTCTGGCTTCCAGGCAGCTCCCTGCAGGATCCAGTGCTGAGTGTTTTCCAGCCTAATGAAATGTTCTGCACACTGGATATTGGGATGATCTGCTGCAAAGGTCACATACCTACAAGAGCCAGTAAGGGGTGAGGGCAAACATCAGCAATTCCAAAACTGCACCCAAAGGCTGTTTCTTCATCTGCCTTGAGATGGAAAAATAAGCCTGCTGTCTGCAGCTAAAAACTGGTATTAACAGCAATAATTCACTTTTCAAAATAAAATATTTAGCCACAGAAAATGTTTCTCGAAAGCAATGCCATTGCCTTCAGCTCTGCCAGCAATGCAAACTGGCACAGCAGTCATGGCACACAGAGAGCATTGCAACCAGCTCTGGTTACACTCCCAACCTGACCCCACGGGTGGCGTGGAACTGTGGACTATGATCTTCCCAGCCTAAAAGTTTTCAGTTTATCAGCTCTTCTATTGCCAAAAAAAGTGACTAGAAGGGATCTTTTAAACATGCTTTCATAGCAGGTTATGGGTGCTTGATGATCCATCTTGTGCTTTAATTAAAGAAGGTTAAATCGATTATCAGGGAATACCCAGGGTGGCTGCAATTGTTTTGCAGTGCTGAGGCTGCAGTGTGAAAGTGGCAGTGGTGATGGGAATGTTACCCACATGTGACCTCTTTCACTCATCTCCTCCTGGTATGGAAACATAAATTATACAAAGGTTGTAATGGTAATCTCCCCCACGGAGGGGAGAACAGCCTTGGCCAACTGTCAAAGTCTTCATGCAAAAAAAAAAAAGTATTCCTAGCAAAATGTATTGCACCAGGAAGTTTAAAACCTTCCTCAGGTTGGCTTGAAAAGGCTTGTGCTGAATCAAGCCTTGTGCTGAATCCAGACTTGCTCCAAGTGGCCTTGCTCTTGGTACAGGATGAACACAGGAATTCGGGAACAAGACAATGTCTGCTGGAATATCATTATGGATGCACTGCACTTCCCCTGCTCTGGAAGGCAAAGCCCTCGGTGGCTTAAACTGAGAGTCAGACAGGATGGTCAGATAGCCCAGAGTGGTGCCACCAGAGCTTCTGTGATGATGGACAGTGGCCAGCAAAGTGATCTGTCCCTCTGCTCTCTCTTCCATTAGGCACCACTTCAACACGAAGTTCTTATATTGCGGGAAATTTTTCCACTGAAAGCACAGGAGGTGCTTGGGATGGAGACCCTGAGACAAGGAAGGGATCAGGCAGAGCAGAGGGGAGCAGGTGGCTTGGTGGGAGCTTGTCTTTGTGTCCTCATCCTCCCGTGTCCCACGAGTGCCAGGTGCTCACCAGGAGCAGCGTGCTCCGCAGGCAGCAGCAGCATTCCAGGCATCCGACTACAAACTGGGTTAAAAATTATTCTGTGGTCAGAAAAATTAATGTCTTGGAAAAATAAACAGGATTTTCTGAAGCGAGTGGGGGATAATCATAAATTAGACTCAAATGGCAAGTGTTTCTCTGAGTGCTGCGTGACACACTGAGCCAGCCCTCAGGGATTTCTGCCTCGCATACGCAGCAGTTCAGCTGCCTGCTGCTCCCTGCCTGCCCTCACAGACCTGCACAGGCCATGCCAGCCCTGCCAGATGCAACTTCCCTGCATTTTAAAGGTGAGGGACCAGACTCCAATCCAGGTTGTGGAGTATCCTGCACATGGCAAAGCCAAAAGATCCAGCAGGTTTTATTATCCCAGAATGCAGAGCTTGCCAGTTGGATGCCCAAGGAGTGAGTTGAAGGTGGAAGAGGAGCTCTGTGAGCTGGCCCTGAATCAGGCACATGAGACATGGCCACACAGGTTTGCCTTTTAGCAAAAACCCCAAAGAGCAGGGCTAGAAGGGACCTCACAAAGTTAATCCCAAACAATATTACCTTCGTATTTGTTCTTTCTGACAGGAACTGATCAAACCTATTTCTTTTAAAAGTCAGTAATGGGCACCCCCACCCACATCCTGTCCCTCTCTCCCCAGCCCTGCTGGCTGATCCACCCCAGTGCTTCACTATCCTTGGAGTCAAAAGCCATTTTTCCTTAATTCTTGTCTGCATTCCTGACCCTTCCCAGCATGAGAGAAGCCCTTTGAATTCCTCCCTCTCCACCACAGACACAGAGAAGAGTTGGTCATGTTCCTCTTCACAACTCTTTACTTGAGGAAATTTCCCCTATTTTTCCCCCTCTTAGACAGGTTTAATCAGCTGCAGGTTCATGGCTCCCCAGCAGTCCAGAAAACTGCAGAAAATGGTCTAAAAATAACAGGGAAAAGCCACTTGTGAAAGCCCTTCCCTTGTTTGGGATCCATTCCCGCGCAGATGACAAGTTGTTGTGAGCGCTGACGTGTAGGCGGAATTGGCAATGCCTAATGAAAATGCTTTTAATTACCACACTCAAGTTAGGCTTTTGTAAAACAATAACATTTTGCTTGTCTGAAAGCTGAGTATTTATTATTCTCCAACTGTCAAATATTAGTCTGAGTACAAGCAACAGCCCTTGGATTTCTCTCAAAAGGCTTGGGCAATCCTTTGCTAGTGACAGCCGAGGGGGTACAGGTGCAGAGTGAATAATTTCTGGTTTTACACTTTTCCCAGAGTTTTTTTTTTATCTGTCCATTCCAGGGCTCCCATCTGAGCTCTCTTTTAGGTCTCCTCTCCTGGACTTTCCTGGACAACAAAGGACACCTGGGGATCCAGCAGCACTGGGGAACTCCTCTTACTTTTCCCAGGAACGCCTCTGTTGTACGTCCCTTCTACATTTGTTTGTTTGCAGCAGCACCAAACCTCCCCCTCCATGAAAACCACTGCTTCTTTAGTTCTTACCTCTCATTTGGTATAAAATATGGGGCTAATGGGCACTGGAAAAGCCAAACTTTGCTTTTTGCAGTCTGCAAAAAAGATATTTTGCCTCTTCTCCAACCTAAAATGTCAGGGTGTCACCGCTTTTCTCCCCAGTCTTTTGGAGCTGATTGATTGGAGGAGAAAGAGCCCCAAAACTTTGACAGATGAATGCATGGAAGTGCTGAGCCTGTGCTATCAGGAAGAGAGAGGGCCAGGGAAGATGTTGCAGCCTTATGGTATTGAAATCCTAGGATTTTTCCTTTTCTGGTGCCAACACACTCCCCTGGAAGGGGCCTTTCCACACAGGTCAGGAGATTTGGGGGTGGATGTGAAGCAATCACAGCCCCAAGGCTGACAGACCTCCAGGAGTGTTTGGACAACACTCTCTGACACAGAGTGGGATTGTTGGGCTGTCTGTGCAGGGCCAGGAGCTGGACTGGATGATCCCTGTGGGTCCCTTTTCCCTGAGGATATTCCATGATTCTGTAATGGGCCAGCCAAGAAAGCCAAGGAGCTCAATCCCAGTCCCAAACTGGAGAATTTGACTTATCTTCTTCCTTAGAGCACATCAGATCTTTGATGACCCAGAAGCACAGCAATAAACTGCTTAGAAGAGTTTTTCTCTCCCACAAATATATGGCTCCTGCTGGAAAATAATTGGAGAGGAGAAAAATTAGCACAGGACATTATGCATGACAGTGTCTGATCTCAGAGAGGGAAGAGTTTGGGAGAAAGAAGAGTTTACATTTGTGAGGCTGCTGGGAGTGGTGGAAAACCCACGTGATTTGCAAATTCCTCTCGTGTTCAGTTAAATAAGCTCTTGGCCTCTTTGGTGCCTGACAGCAGCTGCTCTGTCAGGAAAGCACGGATGTGTTTTCTGCCTCTGTCACACACACGTGGCCACAAAGGAGCTGCTTGTTTGCAGCATTTTCTCTGCATTTCGGTGTGTGGCTTGTGGGTTATAGAGAAGAAGTGGTACATCATTCTTCTCCTTCTATCCTTGAGCTACCAGGACAGCAAGAAACCTCAGGAGACTACATCTGCAGCCAGTGTATACTGCAAAAGTGACCTAAATTACTATTAATTGTAGTGGCACGACTAAATAGCCATCCTCAGTGTGTTTACAGCTGGAGAGACAAACAGTTTGTTCTCAAGATAATGACAAACCACTTATATTTTGTCTACAAAAGGACTGTTTGTTCCCTAAATACCTGCACCAGGAACTGTGTTTGTGAAAGAAAAACAAAATGTCTTCATGAGCAGTCCCCTGCCTGGAGCTGCCCTCTCTGGGATGCTGGCTCTGCTCACCCAGCTCTGGTCAAAGCAAAAAAAAACCAGATTCAGTTTTCTGTCAGGGAATGGGGACTTGGGAGCAAGCCTCGATGGGGTCAGAGATGTAAATACATAAATAGGAAGCCGCTTGGCTTGTTGGAGATTTCTAACATTGCCACAAATTTCTCATGGCCTGTTAACCACCAAAACCATCCTGATCCCAAGGTTCAGCTGTCTCTGAGGTCCTGGCATCCCTGCAACGGAGGTTGGGTAGAAACTACAGCTGTTCTGAGTGGTGCCATTGCTTTCATCTCTGATGGCGTCTGGAAAATATCCCAAAGTTAATTGTCCAAGAGATGTCCATTGAATCAAGAACCTCAGAAAGCCAGAAGAAAGAATGGCTGAGACCTCACCATCTCACCTTAACTTTCATCCAATCTGGAAACTCAGCTTCTATCCTGTCATCAAGGTGTCAATAAAATAAAATTGTTTTAAAATGTTTTTAGACCATTCCTACAGACGTGTCTTTCAGAAAATATTATTCGTTGGTTTTACAGGTAGCTTGTGACCCAAATGCTGATACATCCTGCCTTTGCTGAAAACTCCAGTGCGTGTCCATGTCTCACCTTTCCTGGGTTGTCACTGAACACAAGAAAACCAGCTTAGAGAACCAAAGAAGTAAATCTTTTAAGACTCAAAACTGAATTCACTGTCAGCTGTCTGTGCGTATCTCTCAGACTTGTATTGGAGACTGGGAAATTTATGGCAGCAGCTCTGATTACACGGAATGAAATAATGCCACAGAGATGGGAGCAAGCACCGAAAATCTTTACCAGTGTGGTTTGCAAACTGCTGCTCCCTGTACGAGTGCACCTGCAGGGACTCCACTGCAGATGGACCCACTCTCATCTCTCCAGCCCATGAGACACCGCTCAGGGCCATGTTTGGATGCCTTGCCTACGTGTGGGGCCACCCGGCAGGTGAGCATCTACAGCAGAGTTCAGGCTGCCAGCTTCCAAATATCCTGGCAATCTTCTTTTCTCAGCTTTGTTGTGCTTAGTTGGCCCATTCCTCATTGCCAGGCTCTCAGGACCATGTTCCATGCAGTCTGGGATGAGCTGGAGGCTTTTCTTCCAAGCTTGGGACTTGACATTCAGCCGAACTGTCACCTCCAGGATGATGTGGAAGTCACAGGGCATGACACTCTTCAAGAGGGGAGGTGCACGGGGTGTGATGGTCTCTCCATCATTCCCACAACTCCAGGGAGCTGGGATAGGGACGAGGAGCAGCGGGCAGGATGTACAAGAAGCTGGAATGTGGGAGATGCACCAGCAGAAGCAGCAGGATGGTCTATGAGACAAACAGCTCCTATTCCCTGGGTCCCACTATTCCCAGCAAGGCTCTACATTTCCCCTGTTCAACCCAGAAACAGGAGGAGATTCTTCACCCAGATTCGCACACAGGATGATCCGTGAAGGCAATATTATCAATCACCAGGCAAAGCTGCTCTGCTGAGCTCTATAAATAAACAGCTTCCTCACAGCCTCACACGCCAGGCTGCTGGAGATTATTTCTGCCAGAGGTCTTCAGTGCTTCCTTGGAATTCTCTTTTTGAGAGTGATTCACCTTGAACAGCAAATGTTTTCTCGAGTATCTCGTTCTGATCAGAGTGTTCCCCCCAACCTTATAATCTGCAGCTCTGCTAATGCCTTAATGGAACTTGGTTATCCCAACACAGTGGGACGGTGCTGGATCGACGTGCCATCCGGGATTAGGAGTCTTCTGGGCTTTCTGGGAAACCCTTGCTGCTGTGTGTAGAACAGTGTGATTTCTTTCTTCCTTACTGCAAAGTACAGGCTTACAGACCCCTCACTACTGCCTGTAAAAAAAAAAATCACATCCTCCGTCAGGTGCAACTCTTTAGAACTTCTATTTTTTTTCTTTTTTTTTTCTCTTTTCCTAAACTGTCTCCTTAGCAGAAAAGAGCTTTGCTTTTCTCCATTCTGCTGGGCTGCCCATATTCATCCTTCACAAGGCTTTTCACGTGCGTTCCTTTGAAACCAGCAAAAATTTAGGACAAAAAGCCACGTTTTGCATTCCTAACAACACCTTCCTGGGAAAGAGGGGCTGAACTTTTTCTTGCTGCTGCTGCTTAGACTGGCTTTCCAAAGCAGACTGCAGTGGCCCGGGTCACTGGAGTTTCCCAGCAGAGCTACTGCAGTGTTTAGATCTCAAGCTGTAACCCTCTAATGAGCACTCAATATGTATTTAGGACCCTTCCTTTCATTTCCTGTTTTCTACAAGAATTTTGGGTACCTTGAATGTGAAGACCTTGCAAGTTCATAGCTCTTACTGAGAAGAAATGCAAAGCACTGAGTAGGACTGGCTGAGTTTACCTCTGACTTTATCATTTGTTTTCCTGAGCCTTTTTTCACTGTGGTCAAAAGAAAACCCTGAACTAGTTTGGTTTTTTCTAAGAAGCAGAGACTTGCTGGCCTTGCAGAGCCACATTTACCTTGCAGACTCAATTTTTCCGGTATTTGCCCAGTTTTGCCCTCTCCATTAACCTTCCTGACACCCAGCAGTAGGAGCCAGGAGCACTTTGTGGGGAAAAGAAGGAAAGCAGGGAAGAGCTGCAGGAATCACTCCCAGGGCTGGGCTGGCAGTTGTGGTGTCAGGCGTTCTCCAGGGCTTGGTGACATCCTCCCCAGGACACTGCAGCTGTGTGTGTTCAACAACCCCCTGTGATACTCCCTGGGATTTTATAACATTCCTGCATTGCAGCATTCACCCATACAGGGAAACTGGAAAGAGCTGAGTTCAGATTCACACACACTCAGGGAAAAGTGCAAATGCACATTGTATGGAGAATTGTAACACCAGAATTTATTTTTTTTTTTTTGACTGTTGCAAAAGGAGTGAAGTCATATTTGGCAAAGATATTTACTGGTTATGTGCCATTACAACCACTGAAAAGGTAAAGGTTTTCTGTGCATTTTCCAGGAGATATTAGAAAAGTGCTTTGGAGAGGGACTTTGGAGAGTGAGATGGGATATTAAGAAGAAATCCTTTTCTGTGAGGGTGGGGAGGCCCTGGCACGGGGTGCCCAGAGAAGCTGTGGCTGCCCCTGGATCCCTGGAAGTGTCCAAGGCCAGGCTGGACGGGGCTTGGAGCAGCCTGGGACAGTGGAAGGTGTCCCTGACCATGGCAGGGGGTGGGATGGGATGAGCTTTAAGGTCCCTCCAATCCAAACCATTCTGGGATTCTGGGATTCTCTGCCTCCACCCCATCCTCCCCGCTACTGCTGCTTCACCCTGAGAAAACAGGTGGGATGTAATCTGAGATTTACAGTCAAAATCTGAAATGGGGAATTCTGGTGTTTGTGGAGCACAGGCCATCCTGCTCTCACTGCCTCCCAAGCCCCCTCAGCTCGAAATTTCCAGTCCCTGCCACGTTCTGTGGCAGGCCAGACACGAGTACAGATAACACGAAATGGCACAGTGCATCAAATATTGGTCAGGAGTAGGAGGAATTGATTTCTGACTAATAAAGAAAATTCATTACCCAGACTGAATGAGTCAGAAGGAAATGAAGGCTGCTGTAAAGAGGGAGGATGGACTCATGCACTCTGTTATTTCGGGCTTGCTTGGTTGCAGAAAAGGTCTGTCTGTGCAGCATCTCCATCTGCACAGCCTTGGCCCGTGTCCTGTGGCACGATTTCAGCTCAGAAACTGCTGCTGCTCTTCAGCGGGAGAGGCCTTTGGTGGAGGCAAGACTTCAGCACGGTTTGTTCTCCCTTTGGCAAACTAACACCTTTTTAACACCCCCACCCCTCCACAGGGCTGACAGAAGGGGTGATGGCGGTGGCCAGGCAGAGCCAGCACACACAGAGGACAAGGACAGGCAGGAGGGGGTGATCCTCAGGGGCAGAGAGATGCTGGTGACAAACACCTGCTGCTCCTCCACTCCAGAGCAAAACAGCAAGACAGACCTCAGATATGCACTCAGGGGAGACCAGGTCCTGATCCAAGGAGCTGCCACCATGCCTGGATTTGGCTCCTGGTGAGGCTTTACTTCCCCAGCCACCTTGCCTGGCTCAGTGCTTGGGCTGGAGAACAAGAGCAGACTGCCAAGGCAGAGGGATAACAGACCAGGACAAGGTTTGGGGTGTCCAGGAACAAGAGTAACCCTGGGATTTGTCTTGATCAGTTCTTCATGCTCCTCTCAGGAGCAGCAGAAGGGATGGGTGGGAGGGAGAAGATGCTGCAGTGAGTGCCATGGGCTCAGTGGCAGCAGGGTGGGGATCACTGTGTCACCCAACGCTGGGCACATGTCTTGTCACCTCTGACGTGGGCAGGAGAGGTTAAGTTTTGTCAAGAGGCCATGGGATTTTTTAACAGAACCCTCCTTTCCATCCCACTGAAGGCTCTCTCCTTGGAGGCATCTTTCCTGTCCCTCACTGCTGTTCGTGCCAGGACTGACGGCATCTTCCCTGGCAGGGAATGATATCTTAGTTAGCCTCCTTGTTTAGTCTTACAGCTGTCAATTAATCCCACATTTTTGCTATTCAGACTCGCTGTGGGTAGCAACATTTCCTGCTGCAGTGAAAATTTGTTGTGAATAAGAGCTGGAAGGGGAACTGCATTAATATTTGACAGCAGTTAGTGCTGAGGGAGTCTTTGCACTTCACAACCTGAGACCCAGAGGGGTTTCTCAAACCAGCAGTAGTTTAACAGCATTTAAACAAGCTTTTGCCACATGCAGCCCAGCTGGGGAGTGCTGCTGGCCCAGGCACGCTTGTGCCATCCCCAGCTCAGCTGAGCTTCCCATCTTGGCCTTGTCCTTCAGAGCAGAGATTTTGGGACTTTGGGAGAATAAAAGCAGCTGATCACAGAATGGTTGGATCACAGAGTGGTTTGTGTGGGAAGAGATCCTAAAGATCATCCAGTGCCACCCCCTGCCATGGGCAGGGACACCTCCCAGTATCCCAGGCTGCTCCAAGCCCCGTCCAGCCTGGCCTTGGGCACTGCCAGGGATCCAGGGGCAGCCACAGCTTCTCTGGGCACCCTGTGCCAGGGCCTCCCCACCCTCACAGGGGAGAATTTCTTCTTAATATCCAACCTAACCCCACCCTCTGGCAGTGTAAAGCCATGACTCCTTGTCTGTCCCTCCATCCCTTGTCCCAAAGTCCCTCTCCAGCTCTCCTGGAGCCCCTTTAGGCCCTTCAAGGGGCTCTAAGGTTTCCCTGGAGCCTTCTCTTCCCCAGCTCTCCCATCTCATCTCCATAGCAGTGGTTCTCCAGCCCTTGGATCACGTTTGTGGCCCCTTCTCGACTCACTCCAATGGGTTCATGTCTTTCCTCTGTTGGGGACCCCAGTGAACAGGCGTTGCCCAACTTTGGGTCCTGGTGGCCCAGCACAGACACCCACAGCCATCGGTACATGGACCATGTCCTTCCACAGGTGCCCCAGCCATGCAGGTCCCTCCCCACTGACACCCTGAACAGCCAGAAAGTCCCTGTGCCAGCAGACCTTGCTCCCTGGCACAGGGATCCATGATCTAAACCACCCAGTGGTACTGCAACCTGTAAATATCCGGAAAAAAATCTTCGTGGGGAAAACGGAATGCTTTGTTTGGCCCAAAATAGATCTGTTCATTTCAAATTTTTCTTCTTTTTTTTTTTTTACAATGTTTTCAATAAAACTACATTAACTTCAAATCATGAAAGGGATGCGTTTCATATTTTTCACAGTTTGAAGGTGGTTACATAACCACGATGAGCCTGAATGCATTCTGTGTTTTTAGATGCCTGCAATTTTTTCACCCAAATTAGGCTTTCCCTAAAACTGCTCCCCAGTGGGGCTACCAACACAGTAGTGTTAATGTTGAGAGAAAATGCACTAAATCCACCTGCAAGCTCCATGAACAGGGTGGTCACATCCTGAACACCCAGAAGAATGAAGCCAAACCAGCACTGAGCCTGCACTCAGCAGGTCCTCAAGGCAGCAAAGGTTGTAGGGCGATGCTTGCCCACAGTCCCTCCACTCCAGCAATACTCCATCCCACTTCTACATGGAAAACTCCCTTCCAGAGGCTCCCGTGGCTGTCATGGAGAAGCAGAGCCTCGTGCTGCCTCCCCAGCCCTTGCCAGGCATCTCCACCATCTCCACACCCTGGAGACGGGTGGCCCAGGGTGTGCAGACAGTGTGTGTGAGCCCAGCACCCTCCCACGTCCCTGCTCCTCTTGGCACAGATAAGAGCACCCGAGGAAAGACCTTGGGAGACAAGGCCCAGATTTATTTGGTCTTTCAGCTGTGAGAGGCTGCTGGCTGCTGTGTGATCTTTGATAAACTCCGGGATGCAGAGAGACGCAAGTTTGCAGAAGTCCCTGCCAGCAGCTGACACAGATGCTGCCTGGCATGGCACCAGGGAGCTGTGACACTCATTTGATCATATGTTTATCCACATGTCCCTCACATACTGGTAGGCACAGCGATAGCCTCTGGGCCTGCCCTCACAAAGCACCAGCAGCTGAGTTTCTGGGCCTGCGTGCAAGGTTTAGAAACGGTGGCACAACGTTTTTCAAAGGCCTCTCCGCGTGCTGTAGGAGCTTTCCAAATGTTGCTGGCACCCAAGACATGGAGCTTACAGAACAAGTTTTGTCTTGCTGTGAAAGAAATCATGCCAAGTCTGCACTTTGTGACTCCCTAGTCCAGATCTGCCCCACGCCATTTCTCCCTGCTTGGCCAAACTTTTTTTACCCTGACAGTATTCAAGCCCTCCTGGCTGAGGGCTCTCATTCCAAAGTAGCCCCATCACGGCGTTCCTTCAGTCCCACGGCATGAAAACAAGACAGAAGTGACCTTGTGGGTTCAGAGGGATTTCTCCTATAACCCCAAGAGTGGTGGCACTGGCTGCAGTGATTTCTCTGCCCTGTGACTCCACTCTGTTAAACGTTGGTCCCTCTTGCTTTAACTCTGTCTTTAACCATCCACTTCCCATAATCTTTTGCAGACACAGCCCATCCCAGCACCCTGCCAGCTGGGCTGGAGCTGGGGAAGAGCCCCCAGGAGTGTTTAGGGTTGCAGCTCTGCTTTGCCCACCCCTGGCATCATGTTCTCCCGGAGCAAACACATGCTGTGCCTGTGTATCAATTGCATGACCAGCTTCATTTTGTACAGCTCATGAATTATTGCTGGGCCCTGTGGCTCTCATCAGCACTTCCCCCTGTCTCATAGAGACATTGATTCATGCACACATGAATGTTCCCGGGCTTAATTAAACTCGTGGTCCCTTCCTGACATTCCTCATCGTGTGCACAGAGGCGGCTGATCAGCTTTGGGTGGGCTGGGGATGTGCCCACCTCCCCTGCTTCGTGCCTCCTTTGTGCTCAGACCCCATCCAATTTCAAAAGTCTCCATCCCGCCTTGGAATGGACCCATCATTTTTCTTCCTCTGCAGTTCAGTGTGTTAAGTTCTGCTCCCCTTGGATCTCTTGTCCACCCAACCCCAGGGCCTGTGTGTGGCCCTGTTGCCCAGGCTCCAGCCACACTGGCCTTTCATCTCCGGGTAGGATTATTCTCCAGCTCTCTTCCACCAGCCATAAAAAGCAGTATATCACCAGCAAACTTGAGATCAAAACTGACAAGCAAGCTTTTTAGATGAGCCTGTTCTGCTGTATGTAATTAATGTGTCTTGTTTTCTTCATTTATATTTTATTTATATGCTTTTATGTATTGTGAGAACCTCCGAGAGGGTTTTCTTTTTATGAATTGCACTTTGTAAAACAGGAGAACTGATGTTGATGAAATAGTTATTATCAGCTAAAGACTGCTCTCCCAGACTGTGCCTCCCTTCCAACAGGCAATCTGTCACTCTTCCAAATGTGACCGACAGACAGACAGCCAGGCAGCTCCCAGGAAGGAGCCAGGAGGAGGAGGAGAGAGCAGGGATGATGATGAAGGTGATTAAAAATAGAGAAAGATTCCTTCGCCACAAATCACAGCGAGAAGTTTCAGAGAAGAAAATAGCGAACCTAAAAGATATTGCCTAAGGGGGCTTTTACTGATTTTAGACTGTGCTGCTCAGATCAGTTCGCTCCAGTGAGCATCTGTACCAGTTTTTTTAGGATGGAAGAAATAATTGCCAGCATGGGGGCTGCAGGGAGGATTTTTTATTTTTAATTTAGTTTCCCTAAAAAGTCTTTCTTCATTTAAATCTTGGAAGCAGGAGTGTATCTGAGGGAGAAGCTGATTGAAAATGGATCATTTAGAGCTTAGCTCCTATCTTTGTGTTGATTAAGTGTTTGCCAAGCTACTGCCCCAAAGGGACTTCCGCTGTTTTTTTATAATAAATCCCTGAAAAACAGGTTTCACTGGGACCACTGAGATGGCAATCAAAGCTTGAGTGCTGGAATCAGGGAGTAGGAGCACAGAGGCTCCCGTACATAATTCACTCAAAGAAAACGGGAAACAACTCTACCAGCTCAGCAGCATCCTTCCTGCTAAATGTGTGGATTAACTGGGACAAATGCTCTCCCAATGAAAAATCAAGGATTCAAGAGGAATCCCTGCCCACCTCGGTGCTGAGGAGCATGGGTTGAGGCTGGGCTGTGCTAGGGGTGGTGTCTGGAGCATTTGGGGTGAGAGTACAATGAAAAGGGTGGGTTTTACCCACTCTCCACAAGAATTCATGAAGTTCTCCCCAGAATCAGAGAATCCCTGAATGGTTTTGGTGGGAAGGAACTTTAAAGACCATCCAGTCCAACCTCCCTCCTTCCACTATCCCAGGTTGCTCCAAGCCCCATCCAGCCTGGCCCTGAACACTTGCAGGGATGGAGCATCCATGAGCAGCCCAAAGTGTCCAGAGGTGCAGCCAAGCTGTCCCAAAGCACTGAGGCAGCCCAAGGCAGGGAAATGGTGAGAGATCTCTGGGAACAGCCCAGGGAAGATGTGTGTGCTGTGAATGGGGCTGAAACACCTCAGATTTTGGCATGGTTTTGTGTATTTGGTGCCCTTTACCGCACGCCTTCTGATGAGGCTCCTCACAAGTGATTTGGATCCTCTGATAAGCTCCTACAAGTCGTCCCTATCACCAGCACTGGCTTGAATAATGCTCTAAATGTCACTGCTGGGACAGGAAATGCAGCAGTTTTGATAGTCTTGCTTCTGTCCTGATGATTCACGTTGACATTTACATGACCAAGCAGAGGGGGGAAGCTGCTGAACACAGCACTGAGCCTGTGGAAATCGTCACAGTAACAGGATTCAAACCAGCAGAGCCTCAAAACTCCCAGGAAACTCCCTCACAAAGGCAGAGGAGCTTGAGCAGGCTGTAGAGAGCTACATCCCCTCCCAGCTCTGTGGAGGATGAGTTCCATGCTCCTCCTGCACTCCCCCTCTTGGAGGATGCTGAGTGCAGGTGCCCGGTGTCCAGGACTGCGAACACCAGGCAGGTAACGAGGTGTGATCATACAAGGAGGTTTAGCATGTGAGAGATCATTTTTCCTTTTAGGATGTTTTTCACACCCCTGGACAGACATACATTCAAGGCAGAGAGTCAGGGAGGTAAACTCATCCCCTGGAGGTTGCTGAGCAATAGTCCAGTCCTCATCATTCTCATTACATCAAGCTTCCATTGTAAAACAAATGATTTTCTATCTCCACTGCAGCTCCTGGCTACTCACAGAAAAACCTGCAGCTCACGATGAACCCTTTATAAAGACAGTGAAGCAGAGGCACCATCCCCATATTTCCAGGTTGTGAGAGAGCCTGGGGAGGGACAGAGCTCTGCAGATTCCTGCCCTGAAGGCCGTGGCCTCACATTCTGAGCTGGGCCCTTGCCCATGGTGCCAGTGCTGGCTGTCCCTCTGTTTCGAGGATGTTACTGCAGTGTTCGCTCGGCTTCCTGCATGCTGGGGAGGTGTGGCCTTTGTGATGCTATTTTGGGGAGTTTCTGTGAGAAGGGTTAATCCCACAGGCTTTACAGCATCAGTAAAGCCTCTAACCAACCCAAATTACCAAACTCTTGGTGGAATTCTGTGCTGTGTAAATCAGGAAGTGTAAATAAACCATGATTTAATATTACAAGTGTTGTGTGTGCAATGGAGAGCACACCCCAAGGATCTCCATGCTTAGAAACTTTTCAGAACTTGACTGGATAGGACCATGAGCAACTTCACCCAATTTTCAGGTGGGTCCTGCTCTGAGTTGTGACTGACACAGAAAACTTTCAGAAAGCCTTTCTGAACTAGATTATTTTGTACACCTATCTGAGGTGACCCACCAACGAGTTATAGGCAGACAAAGGGATCCAGGTTGGTTCCAAATATCTTTTAGGGAATATTGTTGGAAACTGATGCACTTCCCACCCATGACCCTGTGAGAGAGTGTTCTTGTGACAAATCCTATTGTGCAATCATGTTCGGTGTCTTTCCAATGAGTTACTGGTAACGTTCCCAGGTTCCAGCACAAACTGAAGGAATGGTGGCAAAACCAGCCCTGGCAGAAAGCAGAGGAGAAAGAGGCTCTGCAGCTGCTACCAGCAACGAGGGAACCATCCATCCACTGGTACCTCTGATTATTTCCCAGCTGATTCTGTGACACAAAGGCAGCTGTCCCCACAGCTGCCTCTGGGACTCCAGGGCTAGGAATCACTTGGGGGTGTTGTGCTCCTGCTTTTCCATGCCCACATCTGTCACACAACTGTGTGCACAGTACCTAATTTCATGTGTATGTGGGTACAGGACCCTGGGCTCCTGCTGTTCAGAAAATGAAAGTCCTCAGGGAGAGAAGGGTGAGCTCATCCAGCCCTCAGGAAAGCCTGATGTTCAGAGGTTTCATGGAACTAGATTCACAAGAAGGTTTCAAGCAACTTCAATAGCACTTTGGGGCACAAACTCAAAATATAGCTTCTCAAAACCCTAAAATTCCTTGCATTTTCCCTCACATGCTCACTGAGCTTGAGACTGAGGGTGCAGTGGAAACTCACTGCCCAGCTGGAGGCCTTGGTGCTGCCTCCTCCTCTCAGCATGGAGACAGCCCCATGGCTTAGGTGCTGTCCTTGGAAGATGGACCTGAACACTCAGTGGAGAAGCCTTCATGATCCTGGAGTCATGGAGACACATCTTCAGGGGGTCTGCTAACCCTGCAGACCTCTCCCCAGTACCTCCTGCCACTTCAGCAGCTCCTGGTTTGCTCTTTGCCTGCCCCATGCACCCCTTGGGGCTGCTGAGGGCTCCTCACAAGGTGTCCAGGTCCTATGCCACAGGTAGCAGCACTAAAATATAATCACTGCATTGCTGAGTCCTGCTGAATTTAGGGCCCTGTCTCCACTCCCAGCTTTATATTTAGCACATTGAGCAATCCCAAACACTCCAGTTCCTGAGCCATCTGCATCAGTTGCTCCAAAATAATGCAACTGAGTGGCAAACGGTGCCATGCTCCAGCAAGGGGAGTGCTTTTAGCACATCGTGAAGAGTCCTCCTTCGTCTGCTCACTTATTTATTTATTTTGCTCCAAAAGAAGGATCCAAAGATACAGACAGCTTTGGTTCAGGCAGCAGCCCCAGCAATTGTATTTGTCAATATGTGGAGAGTGTCTGAAAGTGATGTATTTGCAACATATATGGTCCATTGCCTGATTAACTCAGAATGAAAACCACCCAAGCTTCACACTGAAATCAGTTAGCAATACAATATCTCCAAAGATTGTGCAATTACTTTTATTTTTTTTCTGAATGGCTGCCAATAACTGCAACTTTCACAGAAGATAAAGATCTTTTCTGCTTCATTATTTCTGAGATGGCACATTAGGATCAAATGTACCATCCTATTAAATAAAACTCCAGGAACACTATATATAGCACCATGGCAAATGTGGTCTGCAAAGCAGCATTGATCAGATGAGCACAGAGCCCTGTTTACATGTTGAACAGTTAAAATATTCCTGCTATTAAAATTTATCCTCTTCTTGGTAAACCTGAACGTGCACGTTGCATATTGTGCTCACACAACTGCTGCTCGTCCCCTCCGTGAGCACAGACTGCAGCAGCCTCCTCTAACCTGTGTCAGGGGCAGAGGCTGTGCTTTATTTACCTCATCCAACATTTACCTCATCCATCTTGATATGCACTGCTGTACTAGTTTGGAAGCAAACCAGTGAGAGATCCCAAGTTAGAACTACAATTTTATAGGAAAATTAAAATGAATGCAATAGCCCAGAAACACGGCCAGAGCCAGGACACAGCCTGACACCCTGTGGGGCAGGGAGGGGGTCGCAGTCCCATTAAATGGTGGCTGCAGTCCTGTTGCAGTGACAGATGTGGCTCTGTGGGAGCGCTGATCCTGTAGAAGGGTCTGGTGTTCCTCAGAAGATCCAGGGGTGGTTCTGGAGCTCTTCTCCTCTGGGAATCCGGTAGGGCAGGGCTGCCTGTGCTGTTCCAAAGCTCAGATTCCATCCAGGTGGGAATGCTCGGTTCCTCCCCCTGGGCGGAGCATCTCCCACTGGGATGATGGAATTTTCTGAGCCATGCAGTGAGGCTTGGTGGCCCGTGGACAGAAGATATCCCCCGGAGGGAGTTATCAGGGATGTGTCATGGCAGAGATAAAGAACCCTGCCCCACCTGGTTTAACAGCTGGTGACAGAATCCATACTTTTGGTTACATCTTACACTGGTAACCTGAGACAACTGTCAATTCTCATGGACCTACGGGTCCTACCCACCCGAATTGCGCAGCTGCTCGAGGCAGAGATGAGGGAAGAGGTTGCATTTTTTTGGCAGGTGGAGGGGTTGGGGTCCTCCTGTCCTCGGGAGCATGTCAAGGACACAAAGGGCTGTTACCATGGGATTTTTTGCCAAAGCAGAATTGATGGTCACCTGAGGACAGTGGGTGAGAGCCAGGGTTTGAGTGACAGCCTAACCTTTCTCAGGACAGTCATGACCAATGAGCCACATCCCTGTGCACAGCTCCCAGCTTTAACACCCAACCGTTGTTCTTGTACAAGACCAGAACCCAAATCTGCCCCAGGTTTTGGCTCATGGGAGATCACACTTCCATCAGGGGGCTTGTACCCACATCATGGCGTTCCTGAAACGTCCCTAAGCTCACACATGGCAGCACTGAGGCAGCAGTCAGAGGTTCTCCAGTCCCTCAGTGCTGGGAGTCAGGGAGAGATCCTCCAGGAGACAAGACAGCAGCTCTGTCTCATGCAGGGAGAGAGAGCAGCTCATGCAGGGTGCACCCCACTCTTGTGAGCTGGTTCCTGTTTCCCTGGCACGACCCAAGGGAGTGGCACTGCCCAGGACAGACCCCTGTCCTGGCACCTTGCCCCATCAGAGCCCCGCACCCATGGTTTGCCCTGTGGGATTCTTGCACTCAGTCATCAAGGGACGGGTTTTGAAAATGCAGAAAACCCCTCTGAAATTATATTCCAGTGCATTCACAAATTAAGTGAAGGCACATTTGACTGGATGGGCATTTACATATAAATTGCCATCTAATTGCACTAATTGCACACGTTCACAGATGCGCTATTGCACAGACAGGTTTTGCACATGGATATCAGGTGTCTGCTTTGTTTTGTAGCAAAGATGGCTTTAAATCAATGTGAATTATTGCTTCCTCTCTTACCAGACCATGGCTTAGATCAACCACTGTCCAAGTCAGGGCTAGGAAGACCTTTTGAAGTGATTTTCCAGCTCCTGTTCTGAGCCATCCTGATTTCATACCCTCAGGCTTGCGAGCTTTTCCTTCCTTTCCAGGTCATAAATACTTGTCTTGTCTCAGGGAAACATTTGGTGCTGTTAGGTACTAAGGACACCGTGTAAAAATCAAATATCTTGGCATTTTACTTTTATATTGGAAACCGATCAAATAGTAAAAATGAATCTTGGATGAAGAAAATCTTAAAAGATAGTAAGTAGAAGTTAATGTTCTTCAATAACATCTTTTTTCTAGACTCGTTACCTCTTTATTTACCCTTCAAGATATTTGCTTCTGGTTTATAGCACAATATGTATTGAGGAGAGACATAAACTGGGCAGGGAAATGCCATTGAAATGAGAAAATAGAAAGTTAATGGTGAAACTAGAGTAGGCTAAATTAATTTACTGATTATATGACCATATCCCATCAGTAAGACATGAATTATTTTGTTTACAGTCTTCAGGTTGTTGCCTGGCTCTGCTACCGTTCACTGTTTTCAATTTAAACTGCAGTGATTGTAAAGAGAAGAGAAAATAAACCAAATGTTCCCATTCCACTTATAAATTTTATGTTTATAATCTTGTAGCCATCCATGGAAACCATGCCTGTTATTCAAGTGCCTCGCCTCCCCAAGCTGAGCATAATTATTACTGATACATCTGGATGTTTAACTACCTACTACAGACTCTTGAATTCCTTCCAGATATAAAATATCCATTAATACAGGAGTGGAGAAGAGTGGAGTCACAGGGGGAAGAAGAGAGGGGAGGGTTTATGTCTATTACTTCAATTCTCAGAGGATTTATGGCTTGCTTAGCACCACAGGGAGTAAAATACTATTACCTAAGCTAGTGTCATTCAGATAAAAGGATGTAACGTGCCTTTTCCCGCTTTGTTTTACAAGGAATCCTTCGTGCACAGTGGGACAGATCCACTTTAGCTTGGTGTCCTCAGAAGATGGAGATACCCTCCCATGGTGCAACCCTCCCCCACCCCTGGGGCATCACTGAGTCATGTTTTTTAAAGCCCTTTGGGTTGAGCTTTCACTCAAAACCCACTCTTCATTATTTAAAACTATCCCTATTTTTTGTAGCCAGTGGATCCATCTGTAAAAACAGAGCTTGGGCTTTCATCCCATGCAATGTTTCTTGCTCTGGTGTCAGCTCTTGAGGGAAGTCCCAAAGGAGCGGGTGGGTCTGTGAGGAGCCCAGCAAGCACCAAAATAGTTGGTCTGGAGAAAGGGGCTCAGCTTTGAGCAGTGTCACCAAAGATGTTGGTCCCTGAGTAAAAGGTGAGTATCTTACCTGAGGGAAGAGCCAGCGTTTCAGGAACATCCATAAATCCCTCCTCTGGGGGTTGCCTCCTCAGGGGTACTGCATCCTTCTCCACCACTCTTGAAGGCAACATTGAAACACCATTTAGGGGTTTTAGCTGCTTTGCAAAGATAGTTCTGCTCCGCAGCATTTCCTCACCGTATCAGCTCCGTTAAGGCTGGCCCAGACTTATTGATTACTCTCTAATCTGTGCCCTATTAAATTCACACATCCGTCTCACAATTACATCCATGGCATCAGTCACTCTCCAGCAATGCCCCATTAGTCCCTATTATGAAGAACACAGTGGTAGTTGTGTTGCTGCTGCCTCATTACCTTCAGCATGTACCTGATCCATGGCACATCGGGCTGGCTCTGGTCCAGGGAGAATCTTCCCCACAAAAAGCCAAGGCCGACTCCTGGCCTGACACCCGGCACTTGAATCGTGATTTTCAAATGTTCCGTGCGTGAGAAACACTTAGGTACAGAGAGTGTCAGATCCCTTTCTGTGAAACCATTATTTGCCTCCAGATAGAATGGGAAACAACTTGTCTCTGATCATAGCAGTTACTTATAAGCTGCCAGACTGGAGGGATAAGTGAGATAAATTAAACTGCGAGTGCTCGCTTTCCAAGAACAGTTCACTCTATTTGCTCAGGCGTTTAAGTACACACGCAGCTCTTAACCTGTAATCAAAGCATGGAGCTCAACCAAAAGGATCGTATTTAGTGCACCAGATCAAAGAGGAGCGAGCTCAGAGTCGTGTACCAGCACAGCCCCTCCTGGTTTTCCAGCCCTCGGCCACAACCTCTGCTCCCAGAGCCAGGAGCCTGCAGACAGCTGCCCTTTGCTGCAAACAGGGCAGGACATAACCACACTCAATGGCAGAACGGAGCAACCAAAACCTTATTCCTTCACACCTCCACCTTTCACAGCCCCATAAAACCCCCATTTGCAAAGCATGCAACCGGTATTGTTTTATCTTCTGTGCCCATTCCTCCAGTGGCGTCACAGGCAGAGCTTCTGCAGTGCCTCCCACAGCTCTGCAGTCCCCTTCCCCACAAATGTGCTTGGAGTGCACAAGGCTGCCAGATGGAACCTCAGATTCGACATATTAAGGGGACCAGATGAGCACAAGAGGCTGCACAGGCCGTGCATTGTGCTTCCGATTCTCGTGGATTCCCTCTCACAGAGGAAGTGGCCTGGAATGGGAAGTCCCATCTGTCACTGAGATACTTGTTGAAATTGAATGTTCTGATTGGTTTGGTTTTTTTTTTCCCAAGATTGGAAATGTTTTGGTCCCATCAGCTCTGCCTTGAGCTCTTAGTCACACCGTGGAGGTACAGAAAAAACTTAAGAATACTTGGTTTACTACATTTACCAAAAAGGATGGTATTTTGTTACTAATAGGTAGAATTTTAAGAGGTTCAATATAATCACCTTGGAATGACCTGGAAAACTTTCATATAGGAGAGATTTATGCACTTTTGACTGGAACTCCTGTGGCTTTAATTTTTAACTGAGATTCCCAGATGCACCTTTGAAAGATACCCAAAGAAAAGCGAAGTGGGCATGATCTTAAGCTGAAAAACAGGGGGGATGTGAAGCTGAGTGTTTAGACCCAAAGGGGATTGAACCAGCACAAAGAGGATGGGAAGACAGGAGTTCCAGGAGACTGCCTTTAGCAAACAATAAAGCTAATGGGAACATTAAAAGCAGAATTGTTTGGATCAAAACTGCACACTCTATGATCCCAAGTCATTTCTGAAGATGCTCTGGAGCCAGAACTCCAATATCTGAGGTCATCCTGAATTAATTTTTTCCTTATTTTTGGTTTGGGTTTTGAAGAGGGAAAATTACTGTGAGCAGCAGGACAACAACATCACAACTGTGACTGGAAATCCTGCTGGTGGGATTTGGTGAGGGTAAAATATCATCTGTGAACCAAATCTGGCCATCCAGCCCAAACCCTTCTACCAGGCATTGTTTCATCCTTCGTTCAAGGGTGTGCTTCCATTTCTGCAAGATGTCCTTAGCCAGCCAACACCACACTTGGCTGACTTACAACTGAGAACTCATTTTGCAGTGATGATGATGATGGTGATGATCAGCATCTTCTCCTGACTCACCAGCATAAAACCAAAACCCCCAGTGATGGAGGAAAGGTTAATTCAGTGACACAGCAGCATCTGAAAGCCAAGGCAAGGCTGTCACCACCCACCAGTGTAAGTGGGTTCTGGGACAGACCTGAGGTGGTGAGAGGCTGCTGAGCTGTGCAATCACTCCTCCTGGGTGGGCAGAGCTTGCTGTGCACCTCAGGCAGGATGGCCTCACTCCCTGACAGAGTTCCTCCTGCAGATGGGACACTACTGCCACTGTGTGAGACCTTTCAGCATGGTCTGACAGTGCTGTCACCTCTCCCACCCCGTCCCAGTCCCTGCACTGCCTCTGCCATGCCTGCACTCTTCTGGTCACCTCAACCCCGCCCCTGCAGAGCCTGGCACTGCAGGAAGGAGTCTGTCCCATGCAGGACAACCCTGCCCAGAATGGGAACTGCCACTGGAGGAAGAATCCCCTCCACCTCTTTGCTTTCCCTCTCCCAGTGCTTCCTCCATCGTGATTCTCTTGAAACAGGGCTGGGCACCTGGAACAGCATTCTCGTGCCTTAACGTGTGAGTAATGGAAACTCCACCTCCTCCTTGAATGTCCTATAATTTCCTTTTGTTTGAGGACTCACAGGCACCCTCTGTTCCCCCAAGGATACTGGCGTGGCCCTGCTGTCGGCTTTCCTTCTTTCCTTCCTCTTTTCCCTTGGAGCTGTGCCCTCTTCCCCATAGCTCAGCTGGACGGACCATTCCCAAAGCACAGCCAGCGTGATCATTTCTGGTTCTGTCAGCATCAAGTGATCATGGCTCATGCTCCAGATGAGTGGGTTTTAAATACCATGGGATTTAAAAATAGTAAATAAAAAAAGGCATTTCTCTCTTGGTGTCAGGCTGTCCAAGGATGATGTTTTCAGAATCCTCTTGGTGGGTGGAACTACAAAAAGAAAGCATGAGCTGGTAACACCTGAGCAGCACTCTGGGAATGAGAAGGACCCACCCTGCCCTGAGAACCAAGAGCACTGCCTTCTGCCTGGCTCTTACATGTCTCCCTGGTGCATCCCTTAGCTTGGAAAGGGAAAATCAAGTAAGAGATCTTCCATCCATGTGTTTTCTGCAGCCTGGAATTCACAGGACAGTTATCTCAGTTTGAGTGATGTTTGATGACGTATCATGAGTCCCTTGAACGCTGCTGAGGCTGCTCCTAATCCCAAGTGAGCTGACATGGATACCAGGCACGGGGTATCCCATCAGCTGAACCTCCAGTGGGAGCAGCAGAGTGTGTCCTTTCCCAGCTACCTTAGGCCTGTTTCCCATCCCTGTGCAGGAGGAGACTCCAGGCTGGGCTCAAGCCTGAGGAATCCCTTGTTTTCCAGGGAGCACTGACAAGTGCATCTGCTCTGGAATCTGCTGACTGCAGACTCTTGTGACTTCCCATTAAGTCAGGATTTCTGTGGCTACGAGTCTGCTCTGTGAAGGTGCCTATTTCCTATTCCTAATGCACCCACACCTATTTTTGATTCGTACTTTCATCTCAAACCAATACTGAAACCCCCAATTAATATCTGAGACCTGCGTGCACTGTTTGGGGCTGGTGGTAACTTATTAGCAGTTTCTAGTCAAGTGAAAATGGGTGCGTGGGAAGCGAGCATTGTATTACCAAATGACCTTTTACTCTGTGCTCAGCTCAGTGTCTCAAGCGCTGCTGAACGCTGCTTCAAAAACCATTGGCAGGGAAGGGGGATTATGGTCTGTTCTGAATGGGCTGAGGTGGTCCAACCTGGCCTGGAACACTTCCAGGGATGGGCAACCTGTGCCAGGGCCTCGCCAGCCTCACAGGGAAAAATTTCCTGTGGATATCGAACCTGAATTTCCCTTCTTTCAGTTTGAACTTCTTGTCCTATCACTACAGTTCCTGATGAGAAGTCTTTCTTTGACTTCCTTGGAGGTCCCCTTCAGATACTGGAAGGTGCTGTGAGGTCTCCTGAACTGCCCCAACTGTCCCAGCCTGTCTTCATTTCATGTTGCCTTCAACATGTTATTGTTGGCTTTCTCCCACACTTACAACCAGCACTCTCCTGCACCATAACCCAGAAACATTTTTAATCTGCTTTCTTTTGAAGTAGTTGACTTAATCACTCATTAAATACATATTTCCTACTCTTAAAAACTATTTTCTCCCTTTTAGGCTTGTTTATTCAATGACGGAACACTTTCTTTCAAAGCTTCTGGGAAGAAAATGGGGGTGGTGGAGGGATTTCAAAACAAAACCAAATCTGCTTCCCAGATTGTAGTGTTGATGAAATGGTATTAAAATGCACTTGTTGCCTCTGAGAGTTTAGGGGCTCAGCTCAGGTGCTGCACGGGGAAGGAGGTTTCCTACCACACCTGGCAGCTCATGGAGGGGAGGGAACTCAAGGTGTGCATCCAGCTCCAGCACCTCCTCTGGAGCCTCCTCTGAAGCCTTGCGCTCACTCTCTCTCCTTTAAAGCTGTATTTGAGGGTTGCAATCAGATGATCTTTAAGGTCCCTTCCAGCACAAACCATTCTGTGATTCTGTGGTTTCCAAGTTCTCCTAACTCTGCCATCATAAACGTTCATGCTTTAACGTTCCCCTAGAGAAACTTTGGTGCCCTGAGCATCGGGAAACCTGCACAAGCACTTCACAAGGTCCCAGGGCACTGCTGCCTGATGCAAACACCTTGGGCTCAGCTGCCTTGGAGATCAAACCTCAGTGCCCGTGAGTCCTGTGTAGCAGCAGGGCTGCCTGGAGCCCTGTGTCCTCACGGGCTGGGCAGTGCTTTTCACCTTGGCAGCTCGCTCGTTTCCAGCTTCCAGGCAGAGCCAGGCAGGGACAAGGAGCTTAAGTAGGGAGGAAATGGGAAGAGGACGCTGATTTTCCAGGCTGTCTCCAATGTACATTTTCCACCCGGGAGCTGAGGCACGAGCAGCTCATCTCCATGACCTGTGCCACGTGTTCCTGACAAGGCTGCCGTGCTCGTGGATGAGCTGGATCTGCTGGGCATGGTCCTGCAGGAGCAGGGACGGGTGGCCATGTGAGGAGTCGTGAGGAGCACAGACATGGGGGAACTTTGTCTTTCTGGAAGAAGCAATGGCAGAGTTTGATGAAAACACAGATTTTCAAGCTCCGTGGTGGGATCTGTGCATGGCTTATTAGTGACTTTTTCATTTGCAGCCAGCACCAGTGATACTTTCTCAAGTCTGTGTGGGCTACTGACCTGTGCTATTATTTTCCACTGTCTTTTCTCAGCCACATTTTTAAGTCTTTAGTTCCTTTTATGTACTTGAGAACAGAATCCCACACAAATGTCTCAGAGGCTTGCAAAAGGAAAAAATATTAAAACCCCTATTGTCTTTAAAGGTGCCTTTTTGGGGATTTTTCTAGTGCTTTCTCACTAGGTTGGGGAAAAATGTCTTTTGACTTAGGAAGATTTAATAGAGGCAGGTCGTGGTGATGGGAGTTAATCCAAGACAACTCCCCCTCTTTCCAGGGCCCCTTGTTGAGGTGATTTGTTTCATTGTGCAGACAGGCCCAGCACAATCCAAAGGGAGACTCTTTTCACCCCTTTCAGTGATGGAGTGGCATGGACTTCTTGGAGTGCTGGACCTCCTGGTTTGGTGAAGTTTTGAATTCTATTGTGGGCCTTCAAAACACTCAATTTCTCACTTGTTCCTTTTTCTTCTCTTCCCTGACCTCCTGATCTACTTCAGTCCAAGGCTCTGTAGATTTTCCTTTTCACAGACTTTGGGGAAAAGTTGGGATGGGTGGCTCTAGGTCAGGTCCCATCACTCACCCCTGAGCCTCAGATTCCTCCACAACGTCAGGGCTCCCAGCTGAGCCAGGAGTCCTTGGCATACAGATCACAGAACTGGCTCAAAAGTCAAAATCTCAAATATTGTGAATGTGAAGTTCACTTTGCATTAGTTACAGCTTTATAAGTATTTTGTGACTCTCTTTTAGACTTCTTAATAAAAACCTTGATGAGTACAGGACTTCTAAAATTTGAAACCAAACCTTTTATGTGAGGGCTGTATTTTCTCCAATGAAGTTTTCATGCACAAGATACACCAAAACAGATCCTTAGATTCCACAAGGATAGTTTTTTACCATTCAAAAATATTTTTTTTGAGTAATATTTTCCCTGTGAGTGGTGCCAAGAAGAAAAAACTGATCCTTCCAAATTAAAATGTCAGAAGAAGGCAAAAGAGAATAGCAGGACTTAATTCTCTTGTAAGACACTCAGCACCTTCATGGCAGTGAAGAGAGGGAAACCAACACCTTCCAAGACTGTTCCTGGTGTTATAATAATTGCACACAGTAGGATGGGATGTTCAATTTTTTCTGAAATTTAATTTAATCTGACTTCTCCCTCCAGTCTACTGCCTCCTTTTAGCGGTTCAAATCCTATTCTTTTGGAGACTTATTGTTTATGAAAGTTTTCCAGACCAGGGAAAAGCTGGGTGATCCCAGGGCAGACGGGAGCTCAGGCTGTTTGCCAGCCACTGCCAGTGTCCTCATTCCAGGACAGAGTGGAAGGATGGTTTTTATGAGCCAACAAAAAATCTATGGAAATAACTGGGGGGGGAAAAAAAAAACAAGCCAGACTTTCTGCTCCAGGTCATGACCTGCATAAAAAACTTTCTTTCCGTGTTTTACACTCAATAGGTAATTTCACACTGTCTGTCTCAGGCAGAGCTGTCTGATATGAGCTGTTACGCTGCTGCCTTCAGCTGCTGGAGGCTCTGAGTCTCACCCCACATGTAAGTCTGCAGTTATTGATCGACTCCAGGATGATTTCTAATAATAACTGGAGAATAACCTCCATCCTGTGCCCAAAGTGTTGGAGCCAGGTGATCTTTAAGGCCCCTTCCAACCCAACCCAATCCATTCTACGAGACTCCCAGCTGTGGAGGCAGGACTGACACTGCTGTGACTCTGAATTTGCAAGGGAGAAAAAGCTGCCAGAGAGGAGCCACTGTGGGCAGGGGGAGAGGGAAGAGTGTTTGGTGGCAGGGACAGCTGGCAGAGGGCTGTCCAGGTCCAATCCTTCCATCAAACACCTGGAGCAGTCTTGGGGATCAGACCTGCAGGTCACACACAGCCTGGTGAACTGGTGAGTAGCACAGCCCCAGTCCCACACCATCACTGGAGACACTGGTGCCACCTGGAAAACAGGGCCTAATCAGAAGGAGAGGAAAGGAAATCATTTTAATCCAGCCTAATGCAAAGTTGCATTAGGAAAAAAAAGAGCCTGGGAAAGGGGAGCTCCAAGCAGGATCTACCCACAGCCAAAGCTCTTTGAGGGATGGTCGAGCACTTGAACATGAACTTCTGCTGTGGCACGTGGGGTGTCTCTAACGGGGTAGAGGAGAGAGACAGAGAGAGACAGAGAGAGAGGGAGAGAGAACGTTGTCTTACCTCTGCTCTCAGCACTCCCTGAAACTCCTGTAACCAAATTGCAGAGCTCTGGCATCCCTACATTAAGTCAGATGTTGGAATGTTCAGAGAACAGCCAAATAAATCATAACAGAGCAAGAAAAATATCTTGAAATGAGACATTTATAGAAGTCAAAGAAAAAAAATAAAAATTAAGCTGGGATAGAAATGTCTGATTCTAAGGAGCTTACATTTCTGCCAAGAGAAGGCAGAGCAAGAAGAGGCTGGAAACGGAATGTGAGCATTTTCCACCCAGGAACACTCAGGAACACATTTTCAGGACAGATGACAGTTAACAGCACTGGGACAAATTCATAAAGGAAGAAGTGAACGTTCCACTTTTGGAATCTTTAGGTGGGGCCTGGGATCCTTTGTAGCAGACACGCAGGACCCCGGAGGATTCCGCAGGAATCAGGCAGAGTTAGCTGAGCTGGAATAGCTCAGCCTGCTGTCATGGAGATAACCACTGCAGCAGCATGACTTGGGAAGGCTTCCAGCTTGGGAAGATGGTGTGGGGGCTGCTCTTCCCGTGATTTACACCTTCCAGGCTGCCCATGACAGCTGATTCCGAGTGGGCACAAAGAATGGTGGGATCCTCCATCCAGACCCAGGATGTGCAGTGCTTTGTCAGAGGGGAATGGGGCGTTTATGGACCAGCACTTTCCTCCTTTCCTCACGAGAAAACGGAGTGGGGCAAGAACAAGATAAAGAAAGAGAAGGGTAAAAGAACCAGGTGCAGGAGTGGTGGAGAAAAGCAAGGACTGAAAGGGAGAGGAGCACGGCAGGGAGCAGGAGGGCAGCCAGCACAGTGCCAGGGCAGCAGGGCAGCACCATGGCACCGCAGCTGTCTGCTGGTGGCGGTGGCATCACTTGGCGTGAGGCGCCAGCAGGAGCACGAGTGGCTTCTGCAGAGCTCGGGCAGCCACAGGAGCGATTTCCCCATCACTGCCCCGGGAGGTTTCCCGTGCGAGCCCCGGGGCCAGGCGGGAGGCAGGGGCTGAATCAGCCTCCCACGCCCCGGGGTGAGGACGAGGTGGGCTGGGTGAGAGCGGAGCCCTGTGAGTGAGGGGGCTGCTGGGACTGCAGATCACTCTTTCGAGTTTTCATTTCCTCGTAGACACAGGCTGCCCTGCTCAGAAATGAAACTCGGAGAGACGTGCCAGCGCTTTCGGAGAGGGAAGGAACCACGATGACAGGTCATAGGATGCAGGGACAGGGTGGCTGCTGGATTGGGTGTGCACAAAGCAGACACAGCCCCGGGCAACACGTGGGGCTGGCTGAGCCCCCACTCTGCTCGGAAGGAGAGGGTAAATGTAGGTAAGATATTTGCAGGTGCAGAGGAGGGGTCCAGGAAGGCAGGGAGGCGACGAGAGGAGGGAAAGAGCTTCCCTCCTGCTGGCTTTGCAGAAAGCAGTGCTGGAGGGGATGAGCCTGTTCTCACTTTGGAGCTGTTACGGGTGTGGAGCAGCTTTCACAAGCCCTGGAGCAGCCCATGTGTACTCCTGTCTGTGCCTCAGGCTGCTGCCCTGGGCAAGTGCCTGTTTGCCTGTGCTCCAGCAGAACGGACGTGTCATCTCCCGTTCCGTACCAGGAGATGCAGCTTCTTGCTCCGCTTTGTTCCAAGGCAAGGAACAGCCTTAGCCCTGATAAAAATTACATTGCAAGGCTCCTTTTCCATAAGCAACTGCCGTGCATCAAAGGTTGTCTTCCTCACACGGTTGGAGCTGAATGTGGAGATCCTGCATGAACCAGAGCTGAGCCGGGCCGGGGTTCAGCCAGCCCAGACTGCCCTCACACAATCTGCCTGATTTCCACAATTGGATTACTGGGAATGTGCAGGAAAAGAAAGCAGAGACTTCCAACTTCTGCCTAGGGATAGAGGGAGAAGACAGTCAGGTTTGGCTGGGTAACTCACTGCCCATCGTGAGGATCTGGATGGAGCTGTCTCCTGGTGGGGGGGCAAAGAGCTGAATCTTTATCACTTTTAGTCTCCTAAGGAAGAACCAGAGATGTTTCTCAGCAAGGAGAGTAACTTCTTTTGTAACGCAAAGGAAATGTCAGTATTCAGTGTTTGTGCGGTGCTCCAACAACAGAGAATTTAAAACACAAACCTAAGTGAGCACTGCACCAACCCAGAGAAACCTGAAGACTTCAGACAGCCTGAACAGGAGCTCTTGCTTCCACCCACAAACCATTGGAATAAATTTGGGATAACTTGCTCACAGAAGCAATGGACTCGCTCATGTGAAGCAAGAGGACAAAAGTAGAAAGCATGAATGAAAAACAAGTTGAAATGCCCATCTCATCCCAAAAACATCCCAAGGATCTCTGTGCTGCCCGTTAAGAGCCAGACAAAGTGTCACGGTCACTGCTGGGCACCAACTTTGATCTGGTTTCTATCTCCCTTGCACCCACTTTCATTCAGAAAGGAACAGAGGCTAAAATATTTGTCCAAATGACTTCAAGGGTTCTTTAGAGGATTAAACAAATCTAGTGTTCAAAAATGAGCATTTTAATTGTAGAGCCACGAGGCAGGCTGAGGTATGGTGTTCAGTGATGCTTCATAAATCTTGCCAATTTGTACAGTTAGCTTGCAACGAAAGGGGTAATTAAAAGCAAAGGAACAGCTAGTCCATTACAGACTAAATGGTTAGATTAAATATTACCCTGGATCTGATTATTAATGTGCAGGAGAGCTGTTTAGTGGCTTGGTATTTGTTCAGCAGGTTTTATTAATAGCCCCACGGCAAACATTTCCCGTAACGCAGGATCCTCGCACCAAAGTCAGGCGTGGAAAGTTGCACTTTTCCTCTGCTGGTTTCACTCTGCCTGGTGATTTCCACAGATTTTCTGTCTTTTTTTGCTCTCGGGTTTAGTCAGTGTGACCCCGGATGCTGGCACGGCTGGGTTTTTCGCTGCCCCGTTCCCAGCACTGCAGAGCCGCAAGACAACTGATTTAATTTTTCCCCCTGCGTCAGTGGAAGGTCTCGCTCCCTGTGACGCACGATCCTTGATTTCAAGAAAAAGTAACTCCAAGGTCGAGTTGAAGGAGCCCATCCCAGCCTGCCCTGGCCACCCACCAGCACCAGACAGGAGCTGTTAACCCCAAGGTGTGAAACCCCAACTGAGAAGCACCACAAAAGCTCCAGGCAAGGAGGAAGAGTGAGGAGGGCAGAGGGCTGCTTGCCTCCATGCAGCTTGGGTGAGTTTAGTTTCAGTAACCTCAGAATCAGCGTCTCAGATGTCAGTAGTTTCCGCTGAGAGTGGCTGAGCTCAGGCCAAGCCAGTGAGGGACACATATTAATAGGGGTAAAAAGTTGTGCTCAGTTGATGGAAAAGTCCCATTAAACAGAAAATTGGCCCAGATGAATGTTCGCACCACCCTGCCTGCTCTTCTCACGTAGAATGCCAGAACAGGGCTTCCCCCAGAAAAGGCAGACAACTGACTTGGGTTTGGCTGTTGCAGTGGCTGGAAGGACTTAAACACCCCTTGGATCCTGCAGAGCTGGGCTCTGCTGGTGGAGCACTCAGTGGCACTGGAGGAGCACCTTGTTCCTGCATCACCGCGACTTAGAACGACAGAATAACCAAATTACTTATTTCCTGTTTCTCCTTTTCCTTCGTCTTCAGCAGAGATTTCTTTTCCCTTCTTTACTTCTATTCCCACAGGGAGAGGAGCTGGAATCCTTCTTCCAGCACATATGTTTGGGTTTTTTTTTCCTGTGAAACCTCTGAAAAACCAGTACTGACAACAATATTAATGCAGGATTCCAGGGGTGAACCTTACTGATGGTGTCATGGATGTGTGGGGAGAACACAGTCCAACCAGGGTGTATCAGATTGAGACTGTGAGGTGTGCAATGGTTGGATTCCCACCATCCTTCTTTTGTTTAACCAAAAAGCATCTCTTTGCTTGCTTTGCCTTGTTATCAGTTGATGAGATTAATCCAGAGCCCACCTCTCACCCCCAGCCCTGCAGGAATCCAGGTTGCCTGCAATGTCAAGCATGTCTAATAAATAATTTGGATGGAGTCAGTGCATTTAGTCAAACAAATAACTTCATTCAAAGGGCAGAATGGATTTTGTCAAAAGCCTTTTTTCATTATGTCAGAACGAAGAAAAAATTGTGCAGCCCTTTCACTCTGTCACCACAAAGGCATTTGTTCAAGCTTCTGGCTTTGCTTGACGTAAAAAATGTAGTTGTCAAGGCCCACACAGTGAATTGCTCTTCCCCACCCTGTCAGCACGAACACACTCCTGCACAGGGATGGAGGGACACGAGTCCTGTCACTCCACAGAGACATTCCTTGGATGTGTCTGGTGTGGAGAACAAATAGTGGGTGGTCCATGAGGAAGAGGAAGCAGTATTCCAGCTCCCCTAGACTTGTTTGTGTCCCTTCCCCATGCCCCAGGACATCTCCACCAGCATCCTGGGACATGTTCTACAGCAGGATGCAACATCCTGAGGGCCCAAAAAAAATTCAGACATCCCAGACCAGTCTGAAAAATCCCTTTCTGCTTCACCGAAATCGCTTCGCTAATTTAAGCACGTACACATCAAACATACATGGGAGCAAAACCAGGGAAAGGGGAAATACGGACTTTTTAGGCATATCTTCTTTATATTTATTAAAGGTAATTAAATAAAAGACCAACACCTAGGGGTAAAATGCTGGGTACTAGAAGTTCATTGATTTAGAGTCAAAAAGAGAGACAAAGAGAGTGCTCAGAGCAGAGCCATGGGCTGCATCTCCTGAGTGTGTTCTCAGACAAGATGGAGCCACCCACGGGCATGATCTTAGAATCACAGAATCACAGAATGGTTTGGGTTGGAAGGGACTTTGAAGATCATCTCATCCCAACCCCCTGCCATGGGCAGGGACACCTTCCACTTGCTCACTCTTGGTGTGTTGCGTGTTGCGATTTGCCTCGTCAGTCTCCATATCCACTGCAATCCGTAGCTGCACTCCCACCCTGACATTCCAAGGCAGCAGCCCCTCCGGGGGTCTCCCAGTTTGGCTGTTACAGGAGCTACAGGTGCCCAGCTAAGCACCGTCAGTCGCAAGAATGGGGCAGGCAACATGCAGCTCCCCCAACAAAGACTGGTGAATCCAGAGGGACATCACATCCACAGGAACTGGTCTGCCCTAATGCAGCAGATTCCTCCGACAGAAAAGATGCTCCACACACAGCAGCAGCCTAATCAGGCAGCTGACTCATGGCTGCTGGGGAAAAGAGAGAGAAGACATCAATACAAGAGTCTATTTTTATATTTTGAGTGCTCTTTTGCCGTAGGGGACACAAAGAGCTCTGCAAGGCTCGTTCCTGTATTGCATCAGCACAAGTTCATGTTATGCTTCCATCTCTCCTGAGCTCCAACACCTTCATCCCTCTCTGTCCTCTAGCTTCCCACCCCTCAGAGCAGCCTCAGCCAGCTGTCCCTCTCCTAGCACAAGATTGTGCCTCTCCATCCTTCCTTGGACCCACCCTGGGTGCGGCTGCTGGGTCAGTGCTGAGCCCTCCACGCTGCAGGAGGTTGGAGCAGTGGCACTGCAGAGGGCCCCACCGTCACTCCTGCACACCCACCCCTCCCAAAACACCACGGATGGGAGCTCAGGGACTGCTCATCCGGCTGGGAACATGGCATGTCACCTCCCTGTGGGAGCCCTGGGGGTGGGAGACCCACAGAGCCCCCCATCCAGGCTGAGATCCATCCAGGAGAATGGCAAAGCAGGGTTTTATTCAGATGTAGCAAAAGAATAATGAGTTCATTAGATACCAATTGATTGATAAAGAGGGATTTATTGAAAGGTCTAATGTGTGTAGCCAAAATTAGTTTGCCATGTAATTAACTAAAAACGACTTAAGCAATGCATTCTTAATTATTATCTTAGTACAGCCAACTTGTAAGAAATTTCAAGCATTTAATTGGCATTTGATAGAATAGCTATAGCGAGCTAATTAGGTGCCAAATTATGGAATGCGCTAATTGATATTTAATAAGTATGTCAATGGGTATCTAACTAGCCAATATGTTATAGCTATCTTGGAATGTGTCAATTAAGTGCCTAAAGATCTCTTTCAAGTAGATTATAAATGTAATCTATTAAGGATGTAATTTGCAACATTTTTTGATTATGGATTGTAACTTATTTGCTTCCTGAATATGTTATTGCTATTCACAGGCTCATTCACACAATATAATGTGCAGCATTTTGCCTACTCGAGCAACTTTGACAACTGATGTTTTCCTGGGCCCTACTCCCCTCTTACTCTGGTGCAAAGAGATTTCCACTCCCTTCACAGGTCCCAGAAGGGGACATCTGAAATACACAGCAGCACACCAGCCATGGATTAGGCTCTCTTGAGAGAGCCTAAATTGGTTCAGTTGCCATTGGAGTCTACCCACAGCATTTTTGTTATTTTGAGGGGTGGCACAGTCCAAGCTTTTTGATGTGTGGTCCTGTTCAAGGAATCACTAATGGTTTAGGTTGGAAGGGACATTAAAGCTCATCCAGTGCCACCCCCTGCCATGGGCAGGGACACCTTCCACTGTCCCAGGCTGCTCCAACCTGGCCTTGGACACTGCCAGGGATTCAGGGGCAGCCACAGCTTCTCTGGGCACCCTGTGCCAGGGCCTCCCCACCCTCACAGGGAAGAAACTCTTCCTAAAATCTCGTCTAAACCTACTCCTTTTCAGTTTAAAAAAAGTCCCCCTCAGGAAAAATCAGAGGGATGCTTTTACAATCAGACCCACTGCACAGGTCTGAACCAGGGGAGAGTTTTTCTTTCCCACGTTTGTTCATCTAAATATCATAAAAATTGCTGCTCTCAGGACAGGAACAAGAGGGGGTAGTGCATGAGAAGTAGCTTAATCTGAAGGGTGAGATGTCCTCAGTGCCCATTGTGGGGCTGGCATCACATTTTGGGATGTCAGGCTGGCGTGCTTAGCTCCTAACAGGATTTACCCGTTCCTTGAACACTCCAGTCAGCCTGAATCCCCGGGGAATTTCACTAAAGAGTTAATTTAAAGCACGGTGATGACCGCGCTTATTTTCTTTTGATTTCTTTGATACAAGTTGCCATTTACACCGTGCCTTCGGAGGGTTTTTTTTTTTTCTCTCGAGCAACCCGCAGGTTTCTTTGTATCATGTGTAAGTATAAGGTTGGTGCTGTGAGAGGTGCAGCACACAACATTAGTGCTGTAGCGATCTGAGCACTTTATCTTCGTGAGTAAAGTACCCAGCTGCTCTCGAATTCAACTGAAAAAAAATATGCTGCCACTCGTAAGAGCAATACATTTTCAGTTACTAATAACAACTGTTGTCATGGAAACAGCCGGTCCAGCATGAATGTAAGGATTTGCTTTCAGGTCAGTGCTGTATTAGTCAGCAGCCTTTCAAAACCACATCTCCCCAGCACACAAGTCTCCTGTCCAATTTACTCTCTGCAGCACTTTTTCTCCATTGTGAATTACTCCAAATTAATTACATTTTATGACAATTGTGTGCGGCTCCTTTTCAACTCCGCTCGCTGTATAATTACTTGGGAATGGTTTATGGAGGCCAAAAGAAAATTTCGTACCTATATCCAGGTTTGGGAGTACTGAGTTTGTGGGTTTTTTTTTTCAAAAGAGCAGTAAGAGTAGAATAGGTTGAATTATCATCATGATCATTAATGATAATTGAGCATCAGGCACTTGGGAGGTATCCGGGTTCCTGACCATTTTTGGGGTCTGTGGCTTAGTTGGAAGGGGCAGTGCAGGGAGTGCAGGCAGCTGGGGAAATGTGTGAGGGTGTGCAGGTTTCCCCTGCTCTAAAGCTCATTCTGAGCTCCTGGGGTGGATGAAGGTGAAAGGAATCTGCCCCATCCCAGCCCTGTGGCTCATTTCTGCAATTCCCATCAATCCCACGGACCAGCAGCTGGAAGAAGCTGATGTTCTTCAGCTCCCAGCTGACCACAGCCCCAAAAGGCTCCTTCCCCGCGGGGGAAGCAGTGCCAAAGGAGACTGACTGTGGAGCTGAACCTGGGCTTTTCACCAGAGGAACCTCCAGGCTGGAACTGGGCTCCCAGGAGGCACTTCGGGACTATTTCTCCTGGCTTTCCTGTGTCCAACACCTAGAGCTCCTGCTGGTGCCAGCAGGAGGAAGAAGGGTTTCACCCCTTTTTGCAGCCTGATTTGATTCTTCATTAATACTTTGCCTCTCCCACCAGAGAGAAGCAGCCCCACTCCAAGTGTGGGCACACCAAGCCTGTGAGACCCTGCTCCTTCTCACTCACCTCTCAAAGCTCCCTCCTACACAGACATATCCCTGCTGTTTCCTGAGAGGAAGAACGAAAATGTGCATTTAATTTCTGCCATTCTGGGACAAAACTTGTTGGAAAAATATCCCCAGACAAAGGGGCTGATGCTACTCCCAGACATCACCGGTGGCTGTGGTCCAGATTTTTCCTGCAGTGAGGAGCAGAGTTTGATTCTTCTTCCTTCACAATCCTGGTCCACCCAGCTTCTTTCCTTGCAGAATTGCTGCTGTCCTTGTCCTTGTGCACTTCCCTTCTTCTTGTTACTTTTAGTTTTCCCCACATTTTTTCCTATCTGTCACATCTCTTTTTAGCACCATAACCTGAAAATCAAATTATACCACTGTATCCTTTATTCCAGAGATGGACAGACAGCCCTGGCTGGAGGGTGAAGTCCTTGCCTTGCTGTGGGGATAATTGCAAGGATATGGGAAAAATGAGCAAGGGGTTGGTGGTTCAGGAAGGTTTTCTGACAAAAGAGGCAGAGTACACTTCTGGGAGGAAGGACTGATTTCAGGGGAGCTGCAGATTTCAGCACCTTGTGGTGCTTTGGCAAATTTTGGGTGCTTTCCTTGGTGGGGTTCCCTATGGTGGGGGACACATCCCTGCCTTGGAGCCTTGCTGGAGAGCAGGTCCCAGCTCTGCATGGCAGGAGGGAAGGAATAAAGATGAAAGACATTGAGAGCCTCAGTCAGAGCATTCCTGGCATGCAGTCAAACTTCTCCAAAGGCACAGCTGGAGTGGAGGGCAGCATTTTGAGTCAAAAGCTGCAGAGGGAGGATGGGCTCTGACTTTCAGGGTCAAGATGCTGCCAAGAGAGAAGGGACAAGAAGGGCTGGAGGGAGCTGATCTCAGACCAAGGGAGCTTGTTGAACACCTCTGTACCTCCACCTCACGGTGTGCTCCAGGCCTGCCTCCTTCCCACCCAACCCAGCAAGGCTGAGCAGTGGGCACAGCACAAAATCAGTCCTGATAATGATAACAGCAAGGGAAGGAGCCTGGCAGAGATTGCTGAAGAAATGTTTGATTTCTGCTTTCACTCCAAGTCCTGCTCACCCAGGTGGAACACACAGTCCCACTGTTTGCCTGTTAACCTGACCCTGACTGATTTATTCAGGGATGCATCGAGGGCTGAGGGTCTCTAGAGCTGCTGCTCCTGCATCCCAGGGCAGGGACAGTGCATTGTCCCCAAAATCAGGCTGAGCACTCGGTGGATTGGGGCAGCTGGGTCAGATTTGTTTTGATGCTGTTCAAATGATTTGAACCACAGGAACTCACTCTGGTTTAAGGGGTCCCCTGTGCTCTCAGCAATCATCCCCCCCACTCTGAATGCATCACCCATCCCAAGGAAATGCTGGTGGCTGGAGTTGCCCAGAGAAGGTTTTAATGAGAACATTTCAAGCATGCATGCAGAGCTTTTGCCCAAAGCTGAGATGCACATCCCACCTGGGAGGTCTCTGCCACCCTGCCCAGAGGCCATCGCAGCCCCCAGCCCACCCAGAGCTCTCCCTCCTGCTTTTTCCTTTCTCTGCATGGGCAGTCCAAGCTTTTCAACTTGCCTGCCAGTAAAAACAAATAAATGCAGGGTGAACATGAAGGTTTCAGTGCTCAAACTGTTACATTTCCTTCTCTGGGTCATTGGTCAGAACATCCAGCAGATGCTGTGGTGACCGAGGCCTGAGGGTCTCTCTGTGTCCGTGTATTAAGAGGAAATGAGCTGGATCAGCACCTGCTCAGGAGCTGCTCAGACCCATCTGTGGGATGGCAAAGGGTTTAACCTGTAGATTTTCCCTCTCAGGTATCAGCCTGGGCAGGAATGAAGGTGCCAAACTAAACTTTGGGCTCTTTGTGCTGATGGCAGATTCTGCCCTGAGGGACCTCATGTCCTGGCTCAGCACAGCTCCAGAAACCACACCCAGCCTCCTCCACGCCCTTCCTTGTGAAAGCCATCAGAGATCCAGCCATCTTAAACTCCTGCAGGCTTTGGACCACCCTGCAGGGCTGATTTTGGTGATCTTTGGTGCAGTGCACAATAAAAGCTTAAAAATGTTTTGGGAACTTCTTGGGAATAAAAAAAAAAATAAATAAAAGAATGGGAAATATGAGACATTATCCCATTCTGGAGGCCAGATCCAGAAGGCCATCAAGGTTCATGTGAAGACTTCTCAGGGCTCTGGATGAGATCCCCGGAGTGCTGGATTGCCCTGTAAACTGAAAAGAGCTGTGTGTTTGTGGGGCCAGTGGTGCTCCGAGGCAGCAGAGTGGGATCCTGGCTGGTCTCTCCCGCTCCAGGGATGACCTCCCATGTTCACTGCCTGTTTGGGACCCCAAACATATCGCTGACGAACAGAAACATTTTCAGCTTCCTGGAACTTGCTGCAGGCTTGAAACCTCTTTGCCAGGCCACTGCGTCATGGATGGAGGCTGGTCCCAGGAGCTATTGAATAAATAAAATTTGGAGACTTAGAAAGCCCTGCTCATTCCTGTATTACTTCTTGTTTACTCATAGTACTCAGGCCTTTGTCAGCCATACACAAAGCAATCCGGTATAAAGGGTTGGAAACTGAAGGCTCTAAAAGGTCTCTCCTAGAATTATGTAAGATCCATTTCAGGCTGTCCAAAATCTTTCCACAGACTAGTCAAAAGCAAGAGGAAAAATTAACCTAGAAAATACAACCAGCATGCCTCCCCCTCAGCCAGGAGACCTGTGTCTTGCAAGCCAGGCATACTAAGAACCTAAAAATATAATAAGAGCATGACAACAATAACATAACAAATAAATTAATTAAACTAATACTACCTGTAAATGTAACAAATAATAAAACAAATATAATAAGAGCATGAGAGCCGTCCCAAAAAGTTTGGGATACCCAAATGCCCCAACAGGCTCAGCCAGACCTGCCCTTGTCACCTCTGCAACATCTGTGCCTTTCCTGCTGAGGTATCCCTCGTGGTGGGGAAGGTACAGATCTTATTCACAGCCCACTACTTTCTACCTTTTTATTATTCTGTTATGCCCTCTGAAAAGTGTGTCCTGTACAGGGTGCAGATGAAGTTGTGCCCTCACCAATGTATGGTGCGTTGAAAAACAAGATGACAACAAATCGAGAGCTGAAAGAAGCCTGGCTCTTATATAATGTACAGAGTGTGCTGATATAAATGAGTCTTCAGAATGATAATGTCCTTCTCCCCCAGGCCTGCTCTGCCGTGAAGTTGGATTTCTGGAGCTGGAGTTCCATTTGCAGCTCATTGTGTATGCTGGAGTTTTTCCCTTTTCCCTATTTTTGAATTTGTTTGCACCCTGTAATGGGCCCCTTTCTGGTTCTTCCTCATATCCTTTGAATTGTTTTACAGGAGTGAAATGGAGGTTTTTGATATATTGAATATATTTAATATTTTAATGCTGAGAATTTGCAGGACAGAGCAGAGACTGCCTCTTGTGATAAGAGACATTATTATTGTTGTGAAGAATTCCTTTAAGATTCCATCTTAATCGTTCTGCTATTGAAATGGAAGAATAAAGTAATAAATGGTTTGAATAGACTTGATTAAAAAGAATAATTATATTCCTTGTGTGGGTTAAATATATAAACTCTTCGTGGTTTTGCATTCTTCCAGCGTTTGCCTGGTAGAACGAGCTTTTCTCTCCAATAAGGACACGCTTTGCATGTGGGAATGGGAGAGTCCTCTTGGCAAGGAGGTTTGGATCCTCAGTGGTCCCTCACCTGAAGCCAGGCCCTGCTCATATTTTCCTGCCCTGCTTTGGGGCCAGATTTCTACCAGAAGTCTTCTCTGACCTCTGGGAGATGCTCCACGTCCTTTGGGATCTTCCCTCTTCCAGTGCCTCTCCGGGGCACCCGCAGTGGGTCCAGATGCCTGTGGTGGGGTGTGCTCCAAGGAGGACAAAGCCATGGTGATCCTGACTCCCTGGGGAGAACACACCTGGGAATTGGGGCAAAAAGGACAAGTTTCCCATTGGCAAAGGCTCCCTTGCCAGCGTCAGCAAGGTGTAGAGGTAGCAAACCTTGGGGTGCTCACCTGTGCACCCTGTGCCAGGCACAGCCTCCACCTGTCCCCTGGAAGGGGTCGGGAAAAGAGCTTCCTTCCTGCTGGAAATCCCAAGACTGGAACCTCATGTTGCACCCCGACTTGGGAGGGAATTCAGCCTATTTTGCAAAATCAAGTGTTTCTTACCAGCGTCCTGGGATTTATGGAGGATGATGCTTCAAGTCAAACATTCTCGTGTACCTGCAGTGGTGTGGGCACGTTGCTGAGGTGGGAGAGCCCTTCCTCCTGGTGGAGCTTCCTTCTGCACATCAATTCCCCACTGATGGCACCCAAACCTCAGTTCCCCACTGACAGCACTCCAGAGACAAACACACAACAGGCCAAAATCCACATGCCCTCGAATCCACGTTTTCTGAAGGAAGCTGCTCTTCTGGAACTCACCTTCGCCCCCAAAAATCTCCTTAAAAGGAGATTAGGGTTAAAACCCTTGCACTGCTGAGTCTCACAAGTCTGCCCTCTCCTTGGGTGCCTGAAAACTTTTCTTAGGGAGGAAGACTTTGCTTCCAACCTACATTTTCCTTCCCCTCACGTCAGAGAGTGGCTGCCTGCCTCCCCCTTCCCCTGCAGATGTGATCATAGACGCTATACTACTAAGGCTTCATTATTTTTACAAAAATCTACTCCAGTACAGTAAGAAGCATTATAAATAATTAAAGAAACACTAGAGTTGTCAAAATAAATGAACAAAGTACACTTTGAGATGCATGCTCTTGGCTTATTTGGGGTTTGTTCAGTTGGCAGCTGAATTTTAGAATTCAGGCCCTGGAAATACCCAGTAGAAATGCAACCAGCGATGTTCAGCCATCCACCAACAAGGAACCTTTGTCTTTCCCCCCAGAGTCAACTAGGAACAGGGCTGGACATCAAATATCATGTATAGAACACCAGGCTCCAGTCCCCTCTTGGCCTTTCCAGGGAAAACCAGGACCCAAAACCCATCCAACCATGCGTCCAGAAGTTAGCAAGACCACTTGTATGGCCTGCTTTGTGTGATGCTAATGTTCCAAGTGAATGCCTCATTGCTCTGCACAATAAACCTTCTTCTCTTCATTCAATGCTCTTTTCCAGAAGGTCTTCTTTGTCTCCATGACGACAAATAAATTGCTTCTTGTTCACTGAAATCTGCTAAAAAGCTCGTTATTAAGCTAATGTGCCCAGGGTGACAAGGCAGAAGAGGAAGACAGTCCTGCTCCAGCAAAGGATGCTTTTCTTCTTGGTTTCCCATGTGGACACCACTTCTCTGGGCTCTCGGGATGGCGTTGCTCTCATTTGCTGTCAGAGATGCTTCAAAAAATTGAAGACATTTGAGAGAGAGGAGAAAAAACTCTTGAGTGTGAGCCAAAGACACTGATAATTGTCTGCCTGCCCTTTCCATCTGCCTCTCTGCCTACTGTTGTACTCTTTCCAAGCACACTGAAACTTCCATCCCGGGGTTTGTTCTCGCCACCGGCACACGGAGATCCAGGCCACCAGTGTCCTCCTCCCCATCACTCCAGGGTGCTGCCAAGGGCACAGGCCAGCGTGGGGAGGTGACATGGAATGCAGGGATTGTTGGGGTGCTGGCAGGCTCTGAGCCAGCTGTGCTGTGGGTTCCCCAGCTCCCCAGCACTTTGCCTTGGAGAAGGGGCCTGAGAGCCACTGTGTGATTCCACAGGGCATGGGCAAACCTCAGGAAACCCCCCCAGGAGCTGCTGGTGGCTTCTCGTGGGTTGCCAACAGCATTTAGCATTTCAGTATTTGCCTGCTCCTTTCCCAACCACAGCATTTTTTACCATTTCTTGCTCTCCCCACAATCCAAAGTGCTAAGAGGTCCCGTGAGAGTAAACGGTGAGAGCTTTCATGTGGTTACTGTCACTAGGGAAACCACTTCCTTGTGATTCACATGTTCTCTGAGCCTCTCTTCCTTTCCCTCTGCATTCAGAAAGGTAACATTGTGCTGGTACACGTCGGGGGGATGGGGCAGGGAACAGGCAGAGGCAGCAGGAAAATGGATGAACGTGCAATTGATTGCAGGGTTTTGGAAAAAAAACCCAGTATTGTGCCAAGGTAGGGTAGAGCTCATCATTAGGAAAGGGTAAGCATTCAGAACTGGCAAAATAACCCCAAACTGACTCAATGGGACAGTCCCACCAAAAAAAAAAAGAAAAAA